>QYAP01000185.1:0-65623 GCA_003988905.1 Hymenotorrendiella dingleyae
GGTGGCGCTCTCCTCCTTCTTCCCCGTCTGCCTTTCAGCTGTTCTTCGATTCTACGGCATGCTTCCTTCGTATCGTCGGTGCTAGGTCGGTCGGATGCTAAACTTTTAATATATCCTTTCTTTTAATAATAATTAAAATCTTAAAAGAATAAAATTAATTAAAAGTATTAAAAAGTAAATTATTATTAATATAAATCTAAGATATAAAAATTTGAATTATTTAAGAAATTATTCTAATCTATTTTATATTCGTATTTATATTAAATAATAATATTATTCGTAATTTATAATTATTCTTAAAATATTAGAATCCGAGTTATTTAAAGTTAAAATTATACTTTTTATAATATCTTTATTATAAACCTTTTTATAATTTACGAATATATAATATCTATTAACTTTAAAATTATTAAAAATATTATTTCGTTAAAATTATCTTTAAATATATATTATTAATATTAAATCTATTAATTATAATCTTCTTTAAATTTATAAATTTTTTATAATATCTATTAGTTTTAAAATCATTAAATTTTATATATATTAATTTATTATTATATAAATACTTCGTTAAAACTATTTTTAAACGTATATTATTAATATTAAATTTATATTCTATAACTTTAAATCGATTTTCCTTATTGATTTTATAATTTTATAAATATATTCTTATAATATATATTATTATTAAATATTTAAATACTTTAATATTTATAATTTTAAATCAATAAAACCTTATTTTAATATTTTTATTACTTTTATTAAAATTATAGAAATCTTTTAAAAAATCTTATTTTAAATTTAATTTATTTTTATTTATTCTTTAATTTTTATTTATTTCTAATTTCTTTTTAAATAATAAAAACTTATTTTTCTATTAAATTTATATTATTTATAAATTCTATAAATAATTATAATTAATTAAAAGCTTAGAAAATTATATAATCAAAGAAATTTAATATTAAATATAGTTCGATTTAATTAATTAATTCTTTCTCTTGTTTTTAAAATAATTTAAAAGTTTTTATTAGTTTTATTAGCCCGAAATTACTTTTATATTATTATTTATTAAAGATATTTCTTAGGATTTATATTATTAAATTCTTAAATTATTAAATTAATAATCGAATCGATATTTTATATCCTTAAAATCGATTATTAGATTTATTACTTTATTATTACTAATAATAATTAACTTTTTTCTTAAATTTAAATATTTTAAGAAAAAATGAAATATTTATATTTAGAATTGATTTTAATAATATTTAAATTAAAAAGATAAAAATAATTAAATTTATATTTATTTTATCTTATTTTTATCTTTAAAAGTTATTAGATTCTTATATATTTCTTTTATTTTAGTATTTATAATCAATTTATAGAATCGTTGAATTATATATAATTTAAAAAGATAAAAATAATTAAATTCACTACTATTTTTTTCTTATTTTATTTATAAGAATTATAATCTTATTTTAAAGTATATAACTCATTTTTTAAACTAATTTATAACTTTTAATATTTTAAATTTTATTTATAATATTATTAGCTTCGTATAATTAAATAAGATAAACTATAATATAATTCCCTATTATTTTTATTCTCTTAGATTATTATTTATTTTATATTTAATCTCTTTTATAAATCTTATAATTAATTTTCTATAATTAATAATTCGATGATTTTAATCGTTTTTATACTCTTAAAGCTTCTATTATAAAGATTTATATTTTATTTAATATTATTATTATTATTAATATTATTTCTTCGAATTTAAATTAAATCATTGAATATTTATTAAATATTTCTTAGAATATTCTTTAAATTTATTGAATTTATTATTAATTTCGTATAATTTAATAAGATAAGAATAACTTTAATTATTATTATTTTTATTTAATTTTATCTTTAAGAATTAATAATTATTTATATTTAATTCTTTAATTTTTATTTAAAACCTTTATTATTTAAGCTTATATTTTATTTCTATTATTATTATTATTACCGTTTATTTATTTATTTATTAATAATATATATATACTTTTATTTATAAATACCTTTATTAATATTATTAATATTTTGTTACGGATCCAGAGTGAATGTCCCTAGGGTCGTACGCTTAAGGTGCAGCTTCGCCGCTCGCCTAGTTTAGTCACGCGTACGACTATCGCCTCAAGGATCCCAGAGAGGAACTCTTCTTCTCTCTTTACCTTTGTATTTTAGGAAATACGATTATTTAGTAAACGCCTTTAGGCATTCTTACTAAACCGTGACATATTTTTACTTTTTATTAATATTATTAACGTAATTACTATTACTTATAATATCGATTAAATTTTTATTTTTATAAGAATATAATATTCGGTATAAAATAACTTAATTATAATAAATACTTCGAAATTTATAAATTAATTATTAATAAAAGATAATATATATTTAAAATCTTATCGAATACTTTATATCTTATTATCGAATCCCTCTTTATATATTAATATTATTTATTTCTTTAATCTTAAAAGAGAATTATTAGAATTAATTATTTTAATATATAACTTATATAAGATAACTTAATTAAGATAAAGATATTAACGTAATTAGAATTATTATACCTTCGTTTAATCTTTTATATCTTTACTTCATTTCGTATTTCTTCTATTATTATAAGTATTTTATATTCGGACGTTTTTAATTGTTGCTTCTTATTTATCGATTTATTTCGATGATTATTGCAACGATTATTAGGATGATTTATTTAGTATTTGCATTCGTATTTAGGCATTGTTGTTTCTCCTTCTAGGCTAGCGTAGCTCACACTGCAAAGGCAATAATGAGTAGAAAGGATCAATGGTTACTGGCATGGCTACTAACTAGTTCTATCGTCAAGAGAAGAACTGCCAGTGTTGGGACATATTCCATTGTACGTACTACGTAGCATGTATGCACGTGCCACAGGGTGGCACGTGCACTCTGGCTATAACCTCTTCGAAGGGTTGTTGACCCTTCTCTTCCTTAAGCAATACAACACCACCAGAACCAGTACTACGATCGTAGCCACTCCTGTGATACCAATACTTCTTCATTGTCATTAATACTTCCTCGGTCAAGATTACTTACTAGCGACATATTTATATAGTAAGAGATGGCGGCTTCACCTCTCTTGTATATCGTCCAATCTGCATTCAAAGTTCTCTCCAATCTCGTAAA
This sequence comes from Hymenotorrendiella dingleyae, assembly GCA_003988905.1. Taxonomy (NCBI): domain Eukaryota; kingdom Fungi; phylum Ascomycota; class Leotiomycetes; order Helotiales; family Helotiaceae; genus Hymenotorrendiella; species Hymenotorrendiella dingleyae. The sequence goes on from QYAP01000185.1 coordinate 3,205, forward strand.
GCTGCTAAGAGATTGCATTTTATTTGAATGTACAGTAATTCATTTGAAAGAAAAATTATATCTGTACTTTGCGTGAAGACGAATACTTGTCAAGGCCTCTCATAGTTTGCGCCAACTCGTTTTGTTTTGCCCGTTTAGATTGCATGGGATTTATGCGGTGGGGTTGCTAAAGGTGAATTGAACCGGCCCGTAGATTAGATCATATTGGATCTCAAGCGTGTTAACTTAAAGAGTGATATTTTCCCTGGGATAGTTTTTCCTTTCTTTCGCCCCTTTGAAAACTATTCCAGAGAAGAGAGATAACTTTTCGGAATCTGGTCCCATCTGATGCTATCCCATTACACTTATGCATAAGCCCCACCGGGGAGCAAAATGAAAGACGGTTTGTATTGGATATCATAAACGCTAGGATGAGAAAATTCCATTCATACTAAATCAAATAAGTCCATGGGGGTATATTTTTCCGTTCCTTACTCCGGCAAGCCAATAAACAAGGCACTCCACATTCTACCTGAAGTAGGCATCTGCCCACAAGGTTCCAAACGAGGTCAACTCAGAGGTCCCAACCTGCTCCTTCTCAATCTCCCGCCCAATCGCAAAATCTCTTCGAACAGCATCGGCCAAAAATCGAGCGTACCCATTACGTCTGTGCCTGATTTCCACCCAAATTCTGTCGATGACGATGAGTTTCCCACCCGCCAGGTATCCCTTCTTTTCAACAACCGGCATGCCTGGCTGATAGCGCTCCACCAGAGCCATTGCTGCCATCAAAGTTCCGATATAATAGACGTAGACCTTGTACCGGTGTACAAGGCCATATTTCTCATTCGGATTGTCGATCTTTGCCCACAACTCCTTTTCGACGTAGTCACAACCACCCATCATATTGGTGGTATAATCCAAGATGTCCACCGCGCTTTTCTTTGCCTCTCTGCTCGAATCAGCGGTGATAACTCGAATCCTATGCTTTTCTCCGCGTTGCAATTTCTCCCAGATGAAATCATCGCTCCTGTCGGCCATTGGTGAGAGCTCAGGAGGCTGGGAATCCCAGCAGGTTTCGGCGTGATATTTTCGGTCTTCGTTGTCCGTTTTGTCGTAAATCATACCGCACGCAGCACAATTTATGAGGGTTTCTTGTCCTAGATCAAGCCTGGTTTGCTGGAGAATTTGATTATGACGACGGGCTGATCCTCGCGAGCCAGACGAACTCGAGGCATGGGCAATGTTGCTAATTTCACTCATTTTAGCGGCCGAAATGTTCGAGTGGAGTTCCGCTTCGATATTATATGTAGGTCGCGTAGTCAGGCGCCGTGGTGGTCGTCTCTGGGTACCATTCGTAACAAAGATCGGGGGTGGTGAAGAAGGTGGTGTTCCAGCATGTGCTGGCTCAACCGAGTCAGATGAGGGTATAGTAGATCGACCTGGTGAGCTCGAAGGTCGCGGAACAGCCTTAAAATAGTTCTCGATGGATGAACGGCATAATCTTTTTGTGTGGGTTGTTTCGATAGCCGGGGCTGGCGAGTTGGATTCGATCTCGTCGACGCGTCTCTTTTTGGCATTGAGGGGCTCTGGAAGGCTGGGGCTGCGGGTGGACTGATCGGGAAGCAGCGATGATGTTATGGCTGTAGAGTCTGTAATAGCAACATAGGGCTCTGTGACACGTATCTTCTTGCTCGAAGATGGCCTTGGGTTGCTGTTGACGCGCTTCGAATATGTCCTTAAACCCGTGGATCTGTTGTGTTTGTTAGAGTAGTGGAGGGTGAAAAACACTAGGGAGACAAGGACTGACTTTTGCCTGCAAAGGGATGCAGACATGTTTGGTTGCTGGAGGGCAGTGTCACTGCAGTTGACAATTCGGTGTTGATGGTTCTGTTCGAAATCAAGTCGCGATTCAAGACTTCCGATGACGCTAGTGACGCGGTCGCGTTATCACATGACTACCCCACCGCTTGAACGTCCACTGGCTTAGGGACCAGGTAGAAAGTAACTGACATACGAAGTACAAACCTCAAGAATCATTTATTCCGTCGTGTAGCCTTGTTGGCCGTACTACCTTATAAAACCAACTGTAGAATGAACCAGCAAGGTCTAACAAGTCAATTAACACAACATAATTGCAGTTTTAATATTGACCTAGAATGCTACTTCAAGAGGCACTAGCATTCTGAGCTACAGGTAAGAGGCATAAAGTGCCCAGTTTTACCCCTCATCACAGCTTTTCATAGGTTATCTTCAGTTCCGGTCTAATTGTCTAAAAAGCTATGCTAAAACATTATCATAAATTTTTGAGCACCCACTCTTATCCCCAACGAGCCACGGCTGAGCCCGGCTTTCTATAGTACAGTACAGTAGATTGTTTATGCAGCTGCCCATCGCTAATATTGCAGAACAGGAGGCGCATTCTACGCCGATATGAGAAGAGTCTGGACCGTGAGAGTTGGCTGTAGCACTAATTCCTTCGCTTCAGAGTTTTGATTGCCATTTCAACCAAGCCCTCTTTTGCTTCACTATCTGGGAATCCTTCAATCGATGCGATTGCTTGACTTGCGTATTCTTCGGCGAGAGCTCGGGTTTGCTCTATACCATCACTCTGCAGTACAAGCTCTCGAGCCTGAATTAATTAGTATTACTATCTCGAAATTGTAGACCAATACTTACCCTTGCAACATCACCCTCCTTGCAGAATTTTCTGCCCACCAAAGCTCCTAGCTCCTTGTTGTTCTTCCAGGCAAAGAGTAGTGGTGCTGTTGCCAATCCCAGCTCTAGATCGGCACCTGCTGGTTTCCCCAATTCCTTGGCAGAAACCGTGTAGTCGAGCATGTCATCCACCAATTGAAAGGCTAATCCAAGGTTTTTTCCATACAAGTATGCAGCATCAGCCGTGGTTGCGTCGCATCCTCCAAGCAGTGCAGATGCGCGGCATGATTTGGAAATCAGGCTTGCGGATTTTAGATATGTCTTTTGTAGGTAGTAGGTGATCGTTTCTTCTGTCCACACGGGATTCTTCTCGTCGCTAGCTGTGTTTTTCAATTGCATAAACTCTCCCTCAACCAGATTCGCAATTACTGTAGCCAAGAGCTCAGTGACTTCTGCGTCACGAAGCCGGGCCAAAGCAACCGAAGCGCGACCTAGAAGGAAGTCACCAGCTAATACTGCCATTTTATTTCCAAATTCGAGGTTTGCTGAGGGTGATCCGCGGCGTGATACGGAATGGTCAATGACATCGTCATGGAGCAGTGAGGCAGTATGTATCAACTCGGTAATTTCCGCAAGTCGTCGTTGAGAGGGAAGAATGTCGCTGTCGCTAGCTGCGTATGTGGTTTGGGTATGCGAGATGGGATTGTTCGACGGTAAGGAGGGATTGACGTCTGATAGAATAGCCTTGGGCGAAATTGCTCTGTCGATATCCATGGGCAGTTCCTGGCCATTATGTCTTAAAGATTTTGGCGTCAAGGCAGTAGCGCGAGACATGAGGAGTACAATCAAGGGCCTAACATGTTTCCCTTCCCCCTGAGTATAGTACTTTGCGACTGTATCAAGTGATGGATGTCCAGACCCTAGCAGTTGCCGTATATTCCCAGTCAAGAACTTCATTTCTTTTGCCACCATCCTCAGGGGATCAACACTTATACCGCTCTCGCTCGCTCGCGCTGTCGCATTTGAATAGATATTGGACGCTACCGACATCGCCTGCGCCCATGATGATTGTCTCCGCCGAGATGGGTGATGATATGTAGAGGAGGGTAGAGGCCATATGCGGCGGGGTGCCGTCAATTGGCATCCAGCGCATGCGGAAGATAACTGAGTCGTCGATTTTGAGGAGGTATGTAAGAGCACGGAAGCTCTACTTGATGGGATCACCATATCCCAAATCTCTATATGGCAAATCCAAGCCCGACTAACAATCTCTTTGAATGATCCGACTTTTTGTGAACGCCGTGAAGACAATTGCGAGGCGTACCGTGGCTGTAAGACGAAATGAAATATACCTAGTAGGGTTTGGCAAAGATAGAAAAGTTGAAGCAAATGGTAGAATCGGCGCCACCACGGAATAATGTGAAGCCTTCGGCCGACGCGCTAACCAATCACAATGCGGTACCGTACTGTAAGCTCCGTCATCTTACAGGCAGCTTCGACAGGTACCAACGTATATTCTTTTTATCTCTTCGCATACAATTGTACTACAGCAATACGGGCAAGTCACAACAATATGGTGCTGCTTACCATGACCGCATTGATAGCAGAGGCATTGGAGAAGATACAACCCCTCCAGAGTGCAAATTCAAAGGTCGATTCTGAAATAAAAGCAAATAGCACAGAGTGTCGGCCATCTAACAGCAATGGAGAGGATGCAGAAACGACGGCTGCGCATCCTGACAAAGAACCAACATTCAACACCAAACCGAGTTTACGAGATCCATCAGCAGAGTCTAAGACACGGTCGAATGCGATTGCATCAGAGCCATCCCTTGAAAACCCAGCGCTAGGGAATCCAATATCGCATGGCCAGATCATCGACCTGTCGAGACAGTTGAAAGCAGCAGGATTTTCACCACATAGTCTCGAAGTCCTGCTGCGAGGGGCGCGGGTATACGTACCTCCCCCTCCTCCAAAAGCAGAGCCTGTAAGTGATGTTTCCGTGATTTTCGATTCTATAACGCCCTGTGTGCTGTGGTGCAAATGCTGGAGTCAATTGGATGCAGAATATGACGCTAACCATTGCCTACAGACATCCGAGTACAAAGCGTTGATGGCCCGCCTACGCCACGAAGAAGAACTCCGTGAATATGAACGAATGACCAACCCACTACCGCCCATGGAAACTTTTGCTCAAAGGTTCCCTGCCTCGTCTGCTGCTCATGCATTTTCCTCGAACCAATCCAACCACAAATCTGATCTTAACGATGATGATCTCACATATGCGGACGTAAATCGGCAGATGGCTCTGATCTTCAACGTTCTTGTGAGCATCGTGGCATGTGCTGGCGCTTTATGGGTTGTTGGCCGTTGGTGGAGCACACCCGCAAGATTGGCACTGAGTATGGGTGGCAGCGTACTGGTAGGTGTGGCTGAGGTTGTGGTATATTCCGGCTATATTCGTAGGGTTGGCGAGGCAAAGGGTAAAGCCAAAAGCCTCAAGGAAGTCAGAGAGGTTGTCAATACGTGGTTGGTTGGTGGAGAGCGGGATGAGAGCGAGACTGAGCATTCAACTCTTCCTATTGTTGTTAACGATAGTGCGGGAGCATCAACACGGCAGAGAAAGAAGGCTGTTTGAAATTATCTGGTAGATCTGCTCTTTCTCATAACCTTGGCTCCCCATCTTCTAGAGTCGGATCTGAAATATCCACTTTAATCACAAAGCATGGCGAGGTGGTTTGGTATAGGGAACCCGTGTTCTGCAAACTGTTTTGGCTTGTGTTGCTCTAAAACATGGCCCAAGTGTGCCATAAGCTCCCGAAGCTACATTCGCCTAGCTAACCCCTTTCGGACCACTTCAACTAGCTTTTTCAACCCATTTCGTGTTTTCCTTTGCTCGAATTCTTTTCTAGAAGACGCATCAGAGATTTCAGACGAGCCAGACTCGCGAAATTCCACGCTATTCCAGTCCGAAAAGACCACCCGATGAGAGGGTGGCCTGGTTATGTTATGTTCTTCCCGTAAAATTGCCTTTCCAGAGCCTCCTGTGCCATTTGTTGGCATAAGTGAAGTATACATTGACCTACCCATCTCTTTCAAGCTCTCTAAAGGAGAGGTCGTTGGTTCACCTCGCTTTTCTTTTCATCGTTCCAGGGCTATATTATCAGAAAAGCTTAACCCTTCTCAATACGCTTCACTTCCTGAGGGTACCCTTGCCATTATCAAGTTCGCTCCAATTTTCTATGTATGATTTTGTCAGGGTATTCTTTCTTGGACAAGAGGCTTTAACTCTCTGTGTATTCTGATATCAGTTATTGAATTTGGTCTTTGCCATATTTGCTCTTTTCGTAGTGATCGAAAATGGCTCAAAATTTGCAATTGGATTTCGGTCATATGGAAACAAGATTTTACGTATAGTCTACTGCTGGCTGTGTGCCTTGCTTTGGCGTTTGCTCTTGTGTTGTTTGACTTCGGTTTGGCATGATATACCTGGCTCTTTTTCCCTGCTTTCGTGGCAAGCTGCCCCCAAGTAGAGAAAAAGCCTTATTTGCCCCGCAAAGCTAAGATAGTCTATGCCGATTTGATACTTTATCTATACTACATAGGTATATGGGGATATCGTTCACGATGTGCTATCATTTCAGGTCATAGGGATGTTGGTTCAAAGCACTGTTCCTCTTAAATTTCGTCTCGTTGACCCCATCTTGACAGAATCTCTTGTTATACTAAATAGTATTATTTTGTCCCCAAATCAGCAAGAGAAGAGAAGGACCTCGTTATGTCCGAGATGGACTAAGCTTCCGCGACCTTCACCCGGCACCGAGGTCCAACCGCTAATCAGTAAGATTAGTTCTTTGATTTTGAGCTGTGTCTATCTTATCAGTTTTACTATGGATTAGGGAAGTTGAAGTTCCTGTACCGTGCGTTTACGTTCCTGATGTGTAAATCAGAAAGAAGTCAATAGGGACCAAGCGATCTGAAACTACAAGTCAAATGCAACCGAATTGGAAGTGGAGAAATAGGAGAATATGAGAGAGGATAGAAAAAGAAATTCCCTTGCTCCTACCGTAAAAACTCATTACTATTGGTAAAATTGGGCCTTTGGAGTGGCACTGGGGTTTCTATTGGGCCAATTACTCCTCTGGCTCGAGCTTCAGAGAGCACAGTTCAAGTCGCTCGATTCTAGCTTTCCTGTTGGTCCATAACCCCGGGGAAGCCCATTAGAACTCGTCCAGTTTTACACCCCTAATTTTGCCAATACTATGAGTTTTTACGGTACTGTACTTGGAAGTAGCAAGTGGAGTGTCGATTCTCCATTGATATCTGGCAAAGATCAATAAAAAAACACAATTGGACAACTGCCGATTACCAAGTCGTAGACTTTCAGAGTTACTTCGTCCCAGGCCTAATAAACCCCCAGGGTTAGTGGAGAAAACAAGGATAAAATGCTACCCGCCCCTCTGCGGGTCTGGGGGTTTATTTGGCCTGGGACGAAGTAACATTCAATAAATGAGATTCCTGGGGTCTGAGACAGGCACAACATTAAAATGACCAATTCCTCCTTCCTGAATGAACTGTTTTCAAGACCAGTATGCGAGTACGTTGTTATGGTTTTGGAACGCAGGGCGAGCCAGAGAAGGCATGAAAATATGAATTGACCACGGCAGCTCTTTACTTCTTATGGTATCAGAAATTATCTATACATTCTACATTGTTTGGTTTCAGCAGCGCACGCTCACCTGATTAGATGCCTGGGTAGCTGATCTTGGCGATAAAAACGTGCGCATCAAGCTGCCCCCCTTCCAAATGGAACCTTCGAAAGTTCTGTACCGGGCGATCCTTCGTCGATCGATACGATTTGCCCGCGGGAATTTTCCAGCATGGGCCAACAAGGATGAGATTACCCCAGGGATTGTCCAATCAAGTTTGTGGCGAAGCAGCCTGTAAACCGTACTTTGAGGTGAAACTGGGCCTACCTCAAACGCGCTTGATGGCTCGGCACCATCAGAGTCCACACACCTACCATTTCACAACCTCGCATCGCAAGCCTAAGAGCGTGGGCATGCCCGTAATCAAGTTTCTCTTTTGTTCTTTCTCTCCAAAACTAATATAACGTCCACTATCCATTCATTTTTTGCCCGAATCTTCAGGGAGCTGAACGTGACGTTGGGAATCTATTACTTCCCGATACTGTACTTCCAATTCCATTCTTTTGGACGAACACCACGACAGAAAAGGTTGAACCCCAGTCATGGCGAACGCAGCGATAGCGATGGAGATGGAATCACAGAAACACGCCGGCGGGCCGGACGAGGGATATCAGTATAAGAAGGTGGAATGGAAGTCTTTCTTTACGAAGGCGAAATATATACGTGGGTTGGATCTCAGGGAGTTGCAACAGGTTGAAGGCTAACTGATGTAGCATGGTGGATATTGACAATCGTCATCATTGTGCTTAGTGCCTTAGCAACAATACACCATGATGATATTGTGGAAGTGAGTTACTGGTTTCTTTTTCGGGGCTTCATAAATTAACTGGTTGAAAAGGCTCTGAAACCCATATCGTCACAAATTCGGGACACGCCTGGCGGATTTGTAATCCCCGTACTCATCCTAATCGCAATTTCATTTCCCCCGCTATTCGGCCACGAGATTATCGGTCTACTATGTGGTGTTGTATATGGGCTTTGGCCTGGATTTGCCATTGTTGCGGTTGGAACTTTTCTCGGAGAAAGTATTTTTCCCTGGCATCTAAGCCCTATGTTTGTAGATATAATGACTGATGATTATAGTTGGAACGTGGTATGCCTTCAAATATGCCTTGAGATCGCGGGCCATCAAGCTCGAGAGATCCAATCTCAACTACGGGGCGCTGGCACGTTTAACTAGAGACGGCGGATTTCTGGTACGTATAATTTCTCTCCATTTAATCCCTGAGACTGACAATTTGTAGGTTGTACTTATAATCCGATTCTCTGTCGTCCCATCGCATTTCTCTACCGCTGTTTTCTCAACTTGCGATGTGAAATTTTGGCACTTCGCGGTTGCTACTTTCCTCACGCTTCCAAAACAAATCATCATCGTCTATGTCGGCGTTCTCATCACCCAACAGAGCACCAACAACACCGTCAACAGCATTGTTCTTGGCATTACTTTCATTTTCACAATGATTGCAGGTGTCTACGTCTACATGAAGATGCAAGCGACCAAGAAGATTCTGCTTGCAGAACAAGCCGACAGAATGAGAGCTAGAGAGAGCATGGACGGCGATTTTGGGCTTGATGCTTCAGGGCATTTGGACACAAAACCATTAGTCAATCAGGATTTGACCAAAACGAATTTTATTTAATTATACAGGGCATATAGACTGGCGTTGGGTTTAGAGTTGTTGCACTCACGACATTTGGCATTTTGAATTGAAGTTGAGGGACTACGTGTAATAGGAATACACTATGCTAATAATTTAAGGCAAGCAGGCGCGAGAATACACATATTTAGACCAGTTGGGAGGGTTTTACAGTTACTCGTGGAGTGTTCAACTAGCCCACAGTTTTTATCACTCAACTGCACAACTTTCGATTTCGTTTATACGGTCTGAGATAGCGAGGCCCAGTTTGTGTTTGGTGCAAGAGTTTCATGTCTAGACAATTTTGGAGAAGTAGGCTAATATTGTGTTCAGAATGCCGTGATTCCTTCAGAAGAGCTGAAAGAAAGCCCATGTAATTGATACTCGAATGCCGGATAGTTGCGTTGAAAGTGCATACTGTACCTACTGAAATGTAAAATAAAGACAGGCGCCTCTGTTTAACGCCCATGTACTGCTGGGTTGGCGGATATAGAATATGTAAAATACGTTGACTCGTTGTCAATCCTCTAGGGGAAATGGGGGTCTTTATTTATGCCCCTTGATTGTACTGTAAAGACTTGAACGCATTGATACTATGTAGTATTTGACAAAGAGGTATGTGCTAGATTAGGTGGCTCGGAAGCTTATGAAACTCAGGGCTTTTTTTCCATGACTAGCATAGGTTTTGACTGGTGACAGCTGATTGGAGTCTTAATTTTGGGGGAAAGGAATAGCGGATTGAGTATATGTCGTACAGAAGCTTGAATTTCCCGGTCGGAAAACAGTAGTTTTGAAGACTTTACCCTTAGCGAGAAAGTTAGTATATAAAGCTAATCCTGACTAATCAAGACATCCAGATCAGACCCTGAAACGTCGGTTTTTGGTGTGGCAGTGTTCTCACTAGTTGTTTACTTTTGCGCAGATGGGGATTCAGGGGTAGGGGTCTTAAGCGAAAAGCGTGGAGTATTGTAAATGTGAAGGGGAGAACCATGTTTTGGGGGACGGGGATAGTAGCTGAGGGAGAGGATGCAGTAGAGTACGCTTCTTCATGTTGTAATATAAAATCTAATGCTTGACGTAAATTGGAAATTTCTGTTGTTAAGGATTATGCTGTGGCTTCCTGACACAAGTCTTGGTCTTGACTGCTGGAATCCTTCCACTTTGAGTGTTGTTTTGGGGGACTTTGATCTGTTTCCATTATTTTTGATCATGAGAGTTTTATTATTGCCGCAAAATCTTGGAGATTGCACCGTAGGAGTTAGGCGAATTTGAGCCTTTCAAACGAATATGAAAGGAACCGGGAAGTCAGTAAATGCAGTACTATTCACCCGCAATATGCTTGAACAACGTTTTGCTAGGAAAATTAGTATTTCATAAGATATTATCATTTAAGAGACCTAGCAAGATTGTCTTCTCTCCGCTCCCAAACGCAGACTTGATAAGAAACCCGAACTCTCGCGTAGTGTTCTCTTTCTCCATTCTCATCGCAGCAATAGCGAAGAAAATCCAGCTTCAAAGAAAAGAGTCTCGTGTTTGAGTCAGATCTCATGCCTATGTCAGTGACATGACATTGTATCAAAACAATATTTGCAGGCTCTCATCCTGAGAAGTTCTTGGCCGGTTGGTTCAAAAGGACAGAACTGACCAAACTGACAACACCTCTCTGCCTCTCGCAGACCAAAAGGCTTTGAGGTTCTTCCAAAGCTCATCACCTCCAATTCCCTGCCTTCATAGGAGGAAGAGCAACATTCGATGGTTGACCTTCATTGATTCTAAACCACTGAATTCCTTCCTTCTCCTTCGTTCCCCCCCAAACTCCACCCCTGTATATGCCAATTTTGTGGTAATACTTGTCCGTGATGTCTTGAATAGGGCCACAATACACATGAGCGCTCTCCAAATAGGTAGGTCCAAAATCGGCTGTGACATGCCAGTCATTTGGTTCAAAACGTTGGCTATTTTTGCCTCCAATACGAGTTGTTGGGTGCATTAACGATCTATTAATGGCGTATAGACGTCAGTAAATATGACAACCTTAGAAAAGAAGGAGGGGGGTTACAGACCTGATTTTGACCTTGGTGTGTCCCCGTATTTTTGCAGCTTGTGCGCAGACACGTTCCACTGCGAGCTTGTACTCTGCGTTGGGAATATTGCAAATCCATGTAAGGTTGACTTGGTATTCACGAGAGCTACCTGGCGCAAGTTTGACGATGCCTGAAGTATATGCTGCCTTCGTTCTCGCGTCCAAGTTATGAGATTCTCGAGGGCGAGCTGGTAGACCGGCAAAGGGTGCATTGGGTGAGAAAGACTCCGGTGGGCCTGAGCCTTTCAACCACTTCATCTTTTCCGTGGTGTCCTTGACTGATGAAGTGCCAAAATTGAGGTTGATGCTTCCTTGGATATTTTGTCGTGCAGGGCTTAAGAAGGCTCTTCTGTGATGGATACAGCTGTAGTAGAAAGCGAAAGAGGGTTCAATCCGGAGGGGGCTTTTTGGACTTTATACGAGTGAAAGTAGCCTCCATTATTCCCAAGGAGCAGTGAACGATTAACCGGCATATAGCGTTATGAATGAATACAGAAACAAAGCTAGATAGTACTTGGGAATGCAGTGCACGAAGTGGGTGAATGGGCAGCGGCGGTTGGGGTGAGTTGATGCAAGTACCTGGGCTTCGACCGTTCGGCCGTCGAAAACGTCTTCAACGAAAAGTATTAAATTGGCAGAGCTTCCTGGCAAATATTTTTTATACCCATCTTCCTCCCAAAACAAACATCACGACCAACACAAAAAACTTGCGCGAGTCCTCTGAAAAATCTGAAGATGCCTCCTCCTAATATCAAGGTCAAGAAGGGCTTGCGTCGCCGCTTAGCGAGTCTCTGTTTGCAAACAACCACAAACAGTTCCACGCCCGGCGAATCACCCACGGCTATGAATCATGCCCGACGGCACCTGGGGCTTAAATTGAGACAAAGTCCGTTGAGGCACTTTCGAAATATCCTCATTCCATTCCGCTCGATCTTTTCCAAACGTCCCAAGTCTTCAACTCTCGCGAAAATGGAAACAACGAACGTCGATACAACCGCTAACATGGATCAAAAGAATCTTCTCGATCGCACCACACGTGCGACAACAACCGACAGCGATATAAATACCACCCACGGATCAGATCTTGATGCCCGCTCAGAGACCGCCAGTTCAACAAAATCTGCCGAGAAAGCTCCCTCCAAGGTCAGCAGCCAGCTCGATAGCCAGGAATCTTCGATGCGAGGTGATAGAACATTTGAGCGCATTTACTATCCTTTGAGCATCGATGACGTGGAGGATATCGAGAATTACCGACCTGGAGGTTTCCATCCTGTACACATCAACGACATATGGTGCGACGAACGTTTCCAGGTTGTCCACAAATTGGGATTCGGCGGCTTTTCCACCGTTTGGCTGGCTAGAGACTTCAAGAACGCATCATACGTCGCAATCAAGGTCATCTCTGCCGACCGTTCAAAGTCAAGCAAAGTTGAAGAGCAAAGTGTTCTCGACTACATTTTCGAAAAGGCGGAAGGCGACCCCGCTTTACAGTTTATAGCCATTCCACTGGAGAAATTCTACATCGAAGGACCGAATGGAAAGCATTTGTGCCTTGTATCTCAAGTTGCAGGACCTAGTATCGCACAACTCACAGCAGCGGATACGTGTCTTGAGCTTGGTCAGGCACAACAGGCTGCGCATCAACTAGCTCATTGTGTATCTCTTTTGCATTCTGATAGCGTGAATGTTGCGCACGGAGATCTCACAAGTTCTAATTTACTTCTTGAGATATCGGGCATAGACTCGTGGTCACTTGAAAGAGTTCATGAAATTCTCGGCGCCCCGAGACTAGAAAATATGCGAAACATGGACAATCTTCCTCACGAATCACCGTCAGCCCCTAAATACGCCGTCGAAACGGCAGATGTGATGCAGCTATTCCCATACTTCACTGGCAACATCAAGCTCATCGACTTTGAAGAGTCTTTCAAGCTTGACAACCCTCCAAATGACTTCGTTGGGACACTTCATTTCAGCGCGCCTGAGCTCCTCATTCATCACACTGCCGGCAAGATGTCAGACATGTGGGCAGTGGCTTGCAACATATTCGAAATGAGGATGGGTGATGTTCTATTTGAGTGCGGCTTCGGTTCGGAGGGGGAAATTCTGGTTGGGATGGTGGAGCTATTGGGTCCCATGCCTAAAGAGCTCACAGCTACCGACTATACAAGCGCAGTGGAGCGATTCGCTACAATGTCGCTCAAGTCGAGAGTGCTAGGAAGTGGACAAACCGAGAATAGCTCCTCGCCAGACCCACGAAAGCGCACCTTGTGTGGCAGATTGAAGACATGGTCGCAACAGCTCTCCTTCATAGCATCAGCATTGCGGAGAATGAAGAGGAGGTCGAAAATAGTGAGCCCTGAAGTTCCTCAGATACCTACAACGAAGGAGAGGGTGGAGTTTTATGATCTTCTTAGCAAGGTTCTAAGATACGATGCTGAGGAACGATGGACTGCAAGCCAAATGTTGCTCCATCCTTGGTTCACGACATGCGAATAGTGCTGGGTTGATAGAGGGTGGCAATGATGAAAAGGGGTTTTGGAGTTTTTAACTATTATTAGCGATCGGGGAGATGATGACTTAGGAATATAACTAGTTGTGGCAGATGACCCTTAGCAATGGACATACATGAAGCACCCATATAAATAAGCACCACCCGTATTACCCCATTTCTACCGCTTATATTTTGCAGACGAAAGTCAGTAGAAGTTTAGCGAGACAGAGTATTATCTTTCATTAACTAGAAAAGAGTGCCTCGCGTTCAACTCCTACCAGCCGAAATATATTCGTAAATTTCCATTTCACTAAGGGCTAGATGAAAACCAAACAAAAACACCTTACTAAGAGAAGGATTCAATCTCAGCTTTCCCTCCATATCATTCAGAGCGAAGAGGTCTAAAGAGTAACCCCTATTATAGACTTGCCCCACACCGGCTCTCTATTCTGACAACAATCCATCCATATTTGATCAAAAATCAAGCACCAAACATCGCGGCCCACAAGAATATTAACGTGTAGAGAGCTACTACGATCATTCAGTAACCTACAAGAAAAACAACCATACCCACACAGCAATACACAGCAAAACACACAGCAACCAGAGTACAGAGAACGTAAAAGTGCTAGTGCTAAACAAAGAAAGATATGATAACAAACAAACTTCCGACCCGCTCATTCCCCTTCGGGTATCTTATCCAACAACATTCAGTCAAGAAGCCGAACAACAGGGTGGCAAGCAGTGTACGTAGATACGAAGCTCCAAAATCATACAGTGAGTACGGAGTAGAGAACGGACTGAGAGTGGCATTCTGTGAAAATCATTTGCATTGAACCGCGCTTGACACAGTGGCAATGCGCCGAAGGAAGGAATATGCAAACAGTGCGTTGTGCATACACCAAACGGAATTGTATACCTACATTTAGAACTCGCTGTTGGCGTCAAAATAATCGAGATACTCGGAGTTGAGGAACTCGGTTCCGTGGAAGGGTTGTTTGTCCCTGAACTTCCAGCGATGTAAGTGTAGCTGAGATTTTTCGCAGCCGCAGATGTGTCGCTATACCAAATGAAATTACCATGAATGGGAGGTGCACTCCTATGAGGCCAAACTGATCGTGATTTTTTGGTTGAATGGACTACTTCGTAAGCTTGCCGCACGGAATCGGCAGCAAACGTTGAAGCGACATCCGTGCCGTGTCGTTTACTTGGGGTCGCTCCCGTGAACCGCCACTCGAGAGTGAGGTGGCAACACGAGGGTCTGTCTGTACGATACTATTGAAAAGGCACCAAGAGAAACGGAAGAGTGGCAGAGGATACTCGGGTGGTTTTCATGACGAGCAGATGTTTTTGAAGTGATGATGATTGGAGAGAGTAGAAGAGAGGGGAGAAAATAGCTCGAGACAGCAACTCCGATTGCGGGCCCCCAGGTACGTACCGAAGGAGCGCACGCCAGCAAATCCCTGTCCAAAAAAACGAGGGGTACCACGCTAAAGCCCCGCAAATTCGTAAATGTCCGCTGCACCAAAACTTTTCCTGAGCTTCGAGTGTTGTCTCTTCTTCACCTTCTCCAAACAACCACATCAACAGCGACAATTGCACCATAAACCAGTGCAACAATTGCAATCATGGCTTTCAACGGCACCAACGGCACGAGCGGTGTCTCCACCACCTATGCTCTCTCCAAGTCTCACCAGGACGTATGTGCCGCGACCCCTCCAAGATTCCTTTGCGAGGTCTAGCAAGCTCTGCCGTCCATATACTGACTCACCATTATAGCTGCTCGAGAACTCCTTGGTAGACACAGACCCTGAGATCGCGGAGATTATGGTTAGTTGCAGCTTCTCTTATTCTGCACGTCGATTCTGATCCTAATATGGCCTTGTAGAAATTGGAAATCCAACGTCAACGCGAGTCTATCATCCTCATTGCCTCCGAAAATGTTACCTCCCGGGCCGTCTTCGATGCTCTGGGATCGCCCATGTCCAACAAGTACTCGGAGGGCTACCCTGGCGCCAGATACTATGGTGGGAATCAGCATATCGATACCATTGAGTTGACCTGCCAGACTCGTGCTCTCAAGGCTTTCAATGTCGACTCCGACAAATGGGGCGTCAATGTCCAGCCGCTGAGTGGCACTCCCGCCAATCTGCAAGTCTACCAATCCATCATGAGGCCTCATGACAGACTAATGGGTCTTGATCTGCCACATGGTGGTCATTTGAGCCACGGCTATCAGACCCCTCAACGAAAGTGAGTATCAATATCCCTTGTGGCGTGATGGAGGATGGGCTGACAAAAACTTAGGATCTCTGCCGTGTCTACCTATTTCGAGACCCTTCCATACCGAGTCAACCTCGATACTGGCATCATCGATTACGATCAATTGGAGGCCAACGCGTTGCTCTACAGACCAAAGGTTCTCGTCGCCGGTACATCCGCGTACTGCCGCCTGATTGACTATGCTCGTATGCGTAAGATTGCAGATCTTGTCGGTGCATATCTCGTCGTTGACATGGCTCATATCTCGGGTCTTATTGCCGCTGGTGTTATCCCAAGTCCATTCGATCATGCCGATATCGTTACCACCACCACCCACAAGTCTCTTCGTGGTCCTCGTGGTGCTATGATTTTCTTCCGAAAGGGAGTCCGTAAGACCGATGCCAAGACCGGAAAGGAGACCTTGTATGATCTCGAGGGTCCTATCAACTTCTCTGTTTTCCCAGGTCACCAAGGTGGACCACACAACCATACCATCACTGCTCTTGCAGTGGCTCTTAAGCAAGCTACCACACCTGAATTCAAGCAATACCAAGAGCAGGTTGTTAAGAACGCAAAGGCTCTTGAGGTGGAGTTCAAGAAACTCGGATACAAGCTGGTCGCCGATGGAACCGACTCCCACATGGTTCTTCTTGATCTCCGTCTTCAATCTCTCGATGGTGCCCGTGTGGAGGCTGTCCTCGAACAAATCAACATTGCTTGCAACAAGAACGCCATTCCAGGCGACAAGTCTGCCCTCACCCCATATGGCATCCGTATCGGTACCCCAGCAATGACCAGTCGTGGATTTGGCTCTGATCACTTCACCAAGGTTGCAGACTACATTGACCAAGCTATCAAGATTTGCAAGGAGGTCCAATCCTCTCTTCCCAAGGAGGCCAACAAGTTGAAGGACTTTAAGGCCAAGGTCGCTGGTGGTGAGGTTGAGAAGATCAATGCCCTCCGAAAGGAAATTGCCTCCTGGGCTAGCTCTTTCCCTCTTCCCGTCGAGGGTTGGAGAGAATAGACTGTATTTACGTGAGATGAATTTTCTTTCGGGTTTGTCGGGTGGGGTGTGCTAAAAGAAAAAAGCGTGGTTTTGTTTTTTTCAGGCGCACCGGTTTGGCTACTTCAACGCAGCTAGATATCCACACAGTACCACGGAGTTCTGGGCATTCAACGGCTTGTGTACTCGCATTTGTTTCATTTCTAGGTATTAGAAATTCAACCCAGGTAGTAGAAATTCAACCAACCTGAATTAGCGGGCAGAATTTTCTTGCATGCACAAATTAAAGAGAATTAAGGTCGATTAAGCCTCTGGCATTCGTTTCAATCATACATTCTCATTCCCTCAATACTTTCAATCCCGTCATTCGTCCTCCAATCACCCCTTCTGCCACAATAGCAAATTCCAACTCCCTAACCCCCTAATCGATACGTATACATCCAGATATCCTCCTATCTCACGCACTTTTCTAACTCTCCACCCTTTCAAGCCATCCTTTAATTCCTCTCACAACTTCCTCCAAATCGGCACCAACAACAATCGGCCCCCCGCTTGCCATCTCTCCCAAGCGATCATTCCATCCAAGCCCCTTCCGATCCACCCACGCAGCCTTCAACCCAGCTGCTCTAGCGCCCACCACATCAAACGGATTACCACTAACCAACCACACATCGCCCATCTCAACCTCATCTCCCTTCCTCCCCAACACATCGACCAAATGTCGATACGTCCTCGCATCAGGCTTATACGCCTGGACCTCTTCCACGGTAATAAAGTCTCCAAACACCTGTTCAAATTCCGAGAGCGACTTGGATTTTGAAACCGAGTTCGAGACCATGGATTGCGTGCCGTTTGAAAAGATACACGCGTGGATCCGAGGCGTAATTTCTTCATCCTGCAGTAACTTTAGCGCGGGAGGCACGTCGGGGAACGTCTCCAAGTCGTCGTAAGCACCCATCACCTTTTCCATTTCGGGAGCCGAGAGGGAGACGTTGCTCTCGAGGAGGGAGTGCTGTAGGCTGGATGAGGTGACGTGGGAAAAGGGTTTGTATAGGGACATGCTGTTGAGTCGCCAGGTGTATTCGAGTTGGTAGCTGAAGGAGCGCTAGGTTAGTAGTCTTACTTACTTGATGAAGGGGGAGGGTATGAGATGAATGTGAACATACCGTCTCCACAACGTCGCGACCTCGATCCCTTTCTCCTTGCCCAAATACTCGGTTAATTGCCGCGCGATGCTTTCGGTATTCAGCAATGTCCCATACAGATCAAAAGCGATGAACGTTTTTTTCTCTGCTGCCATCTTGTAACCTAACTATTCAAGACTGAGAAATTGGGAATGGAAATCGAGTTTCATGTAAGAGTATTGTGAACTGTGATATATGGGATGGTTTTCAAGCGAGATTTTTGAATTTTAGAAGGAGGATATAGATAGAGGTGAGTATCTCGAGGTCTGTTACTGTATGTTAGAATGACGCATGCGGGGTATCATAAAGCATCTTCCAGAATAATGGCGGGGTCAAGTCATGATCAACTAAACTAGTACGAAGTTGTATACCAACGGACCGGTCTGAATAAGTGCAGACAGGTGCTAGGTGCTACTGTTCAATCACTTCACCGGATCAGCTAAATCCAAACCTTTGTAGAGAGTGAATAGCTAATAGGGTGTATTAGTCAGCTAAAACCCCAGTTAAATTCTCGACTCGTACCTGGACAGACCTCACAACACACATTACGCGGATTCCAAGTGACCTGCTAGCGCTTTTCTACTGTACAGCGAGATCGTACAAACTCGGACAGTTACTCATACGGCGCTTTGGAGTGAATAAACCTCCGGCCGCAGATTTTCCTATAAAACCTCACCGAAAAGCCTGTTCGTCTCGTCATCACATCCAATGTCCAGCAACCCAGACAAGAAAACGCTGGACCAGAATTACGCTGTATTCCGAGACTGCTTCTCAACGCCAATCATTGAAAGAGCCCGCAGCACTAAAACGGTGGTAGTAAGGAAGAATCGGGGTAGGAAGAAGGTGAAGGTGAGGAATGGGAATACGCAATTGGATGAAGGGGGAGGTGGTAAGGGAGAAGGGTTGGGGAAGTTGGATGGGGAGATGGATGATGCTAGTGAGCTGGCCGAGTTTATAGATGTGAGTGTTTGTTACTCGAGTCGTTTAACAAAAAAAAAGGGGGGGAGTCCTATAAGCATATGAAAACGCTCAAAACAATGAAACCCAACGCCTGATTTCCTCCCTACCTGAACGCTATCGACCCAAAAACATACATGCAAACAAATCACATACTGACGCCGAGCATAGTACCTAGCCCAAGAGATTTTCACATCTCTCCCACCCACCCTTCGCACCCTAACATACACCACCTTCACCAACTCCCCCGCTCTCCAGAACCAATACACACTACCCCTCGCCCCCTCAGTTCTCATAGACATCCTCCAAAACATCCCACCAACAGTCCACGACACCCTAGCAACCTACCTCTCTACGCCCCATCTCTCAACCACCAACCTCCTCACAAACCCCCTGGACACCTACATCTCCTGCATAACCAGCAAACCACGCGCCACGAAAAAAGACGCCTCGGGCTGTGAGCTTTGCGAGCGCTCCTGGATTCCCCTCACCTATCATCATTTGATTCCACGGGAGGTGCATGGGAAGGTGGTGAAGAGGGGTTGGCATACCGCGGATCAGTTGGAGAATGTGGCTTGGTTGTGTCGGGCCTGCCATTCTTTTGTGCATCGCATGGCGACGAATGAGGAGTTGGCGAGGACGTGGTATAGTGTTGAGAGGTTGGTGGAGCGGGAGGATGTGAGGGCTTTTGCGAGGTGGGTGGGTGGGGTGAGGTGGAAGGCTTCTTGATGAAGGGAAAGGAAGGGGGGGATTTTGATAGATGGTTTGGTGTTGAGAATGGGAGAGGGGACGCTAGATGAAGGAATAAGGTACTGGGTGGAATTATAAGAGGAGGTACAATAGACATAATGGGAAAGACGTCGAAGGTTAAGTGCAAAAGCTGAAGTGGAAGACTCGCTCAATTTCGTTCAATTCAGAAAGAGCCATCAAAGGGACCCCAAATTGGGTAATTGATCACGGTTGAGAGGTGGCTTGTCAGCGGTAACTTTGTTATGATGGAGGAGTGGAATCTAGGTAGGGGAAGGAGGCCCTTTATGACTTTGAGAAAATACCCAACAATTAACTCAAATGGTGTACCATGGAACATGGGTCATTTGGCGATGCTGCAGGAGTAGCATCACGCACCAATGCGAGTTCAAAGAGACAGGAATGTTTAACCGCCTGGACAAATAAGGGGAAGTCTGGGAAAACTCATGAGGGTACGCAATCACTAAGGAAGTACATTGAATATTCATACATAGGAAAATGCATAAATCCAAGTATGTCGGATCGAGCGATACAAATACTGCTGGCATTTTCCACATGAGACGAAATCTGAGGTATCACCCACCAAATTGTGCCGGCTTCTGGTACCGGATGATGACTGCATCCCAATTCCTGCCTTCGAACGTACTGTAAATGCCCGCGAGATATGGTGGTATCAGCTTGAATAGGGGGGTTCCGCTGAGCTGGGTGCGAAGATGCACATTGTTCGGTTGGCGCAAGATCAGCCAGCCTCATATTGTCATGAGATCACCGGACGATCTGTAGCTGAAGAATCTCTTTGACGAACCCGGGCTTTCACCACTAATGTTTTCCCCGGGGGTGGAGGGTGGTGTGTAACAAGACGAGGGAAAATATACGGATAAGGGGTTGAGGTGCCCGAGTAATGGTTTCATGCGAAAGATGGGAATGGCACACAAATTCTGGTTCTCGGATGGCTGGCTGGCTGCATCTGCGCATAAAATGGTGTTTTGTGGTGGAGGAAACTCGGCAGGTGATCTCTTTACTCTAAGTCTCCCGCGATTTGCAAAGTCCCTATTTCGACGAGTGGAAATAGTTCATGAACTCATGAACTGCAGCATTCCACTCATCCGCGTCCCGAGAGCCGCTGCTGTGGTACAAAACCGCAGCAGCAGAGCTCCAGAAAGGACAGAATATTGCCATTGCGGGACCTTGCAGGGCCATGGAGGGCCTTCAAAAATAGGGGTGAATTTTCAGATGAGACGGATAGAATGGAAAGATGCGTGGGGGTATGGTGTACGGGACGGGACTGTCTTGCTGTCCTCAAGATAGGATGGGAAAGTTGTAGTTGTTGGCTGTACGTGTTGCTGTATGTACTGTAAATGCTGAGAGGTGTGGTGGGGACACTGGGGGGGAGCTACCTGAAACCCCCCTGCAGTGCTCTTTGCTAGCGCCGACTAGGCCTGGCCTTGAACACACGGAGTCCTGGAGCCACTTCACACCATCTCCTTCTCAGTAATTTCCAACGTCACTTTGTTGGGTTATCATCACCCAAAGAACGCCATCTGATGAAGCATATCATAAAGCATCCACGGCCAAGATATTATCTCACGAGAGCCCTAATTAATTTATCAGCGCTATTCGCGCGGGCGCGGAGCTCCCCTCGAATCAGGGGCTCAAATCCTTCTCCGATCACCGAGGCAGCCACATCACGACCACACCACTCTTGTACTCGTAGAGTGCGATCGGGAAGGAAGGATTCGCGGGGCACACACATGGCAAAACATGCAGGTCCTAGGGCCTTGCAGAGGAAACATTACCAACACCAGCGTGTGCTTGCAGTTGCACATGAGACCATGCTGCAATATTGCACCACCACGCGGGGTTGGTCAATGCCGCTGATGTTCCTCGTTCACCATTTCATGATATTGAGATGGCCCGACTCGAGTGAGCTCCATCTCTTGCTCTACACTGTGTAGCCGTACACAAGCTTCCGTCTTCCCGAGGTCTACAGAACGTCCACAAATATCGTCAATATTGGCTATGCCTTGTGATGATTCTTGCGTCGCTCTCATGCGTTCCAAATAATCTCTTATTCTGTCTTGGTTACTGTTCGAGAGGCATTTCTGCACCGTCAGCACCCAAGGAGGTCGTTTTGCTTGTAGCGCTTGGACTTGCAGCTGTTTCTCTATGCTATTTTCTTGACACACGCTGTCCTGCTTGCAAGACATCCTACCCGGTAGCAAGATGCTTCACTTGGATATTATCCGGGCCGTTTTGAATTACCCTGCTGGAAATTTTCTGCTAACATTTCTCAATGCCGCAATAGCATAGGCAACTGCCCATGGTTAAATCTGCAAAGTATCTGGTCTTGCGCCAATAGCTCAGTCGAGAGTATTTTATACAGTTATGCCCCCCCAAAATATGGCCTTGTAGGGCTCAGCGGATCTTTGCCGAATCTCAGAGGTTCGTCACCAAGTCAGCTTCCTCTTTGACTTATGTTGCATCCACCATGTGGCACCCCTTGCAACCAGATCTTAGCCTATCATCTTGCAACCCAACAATGCAGTGGTTTACCAGGACTGTTTCAGCCCCAGATTTAACCGGCACGTTCCTCGAGCCAGGTTCGGTTTAAAGCTCCGTCGAGGAAGCTCCAACTTTCAGTTTTGAGTGAGCCAACTCAACTTCTCATCATGTCTTACGCAACATCACCAACTAAATCTATGCAAGTACCTTTTCGAGATCGAAAACCGGCGGAGAGAATGCTTAGGTCCAACTCGGATCGGAAATGGAAGCAGGTCTTGGGGTTCGATGATGGGTCTCTTTCAGGCTCTCCAACATATTCAGATCTACCCGAAGTAGTTGTTGAAGAACCCGTCACGATAAGCATGCCGCCATACCCACGATTACCTCGAGACATAACCTTCTACCGAAAGAAGAGCGACATAGTTCTTGCCCCGTCGCCTCCAGCACCCTCACCAAACGACATCAAACCGCTCCCCTCGCCACCCCATCTCTTCTACATAACAATGCTAGAGGAACCCTCACCGTGGGAACTAAGCTCACAACCCGATGTCGTCCTCCACACGGGGCCGGCGAAATCCTCACCCGTGCTCTCATACGTCGAATTCCAAAGCGGCTCAACAAAAGCCGACATAACCATATGTCCTCGAGGCTCAAACACCACATCCACATACCGCACCATCACATTCCCCTCATCCCCCACAACATGGGCCGACACCTCTCATCAAAACCTCCCAAAACCACGCACCGAACGTCTCTCCCCGACCGGGGGCATGTTCACGCCGGAAAAATTCGCCTTCTCACACACGCTTCCGCACTCTTTCGTACGCGAACGCTTCGAATGGCGCTACTCCAGCGGCCCCTTCATCCGCACCTCAGAAGGCACCAAAGAATCCGGCGGCCTCAAACTCGTGCGCGTCTCGACGGGCGAGACGGTCGCCGTCTACGCCGGCATGGGAGGCACGGCAAAACATATTCCCAGCAGTAAGAGGGTAGTTGGCATGTTTCGCTTCCTGAACGGTGCGGGCTTGCTGAATCTGGGAGAGGAGTTTGAGTTTTTGGCGGTGATGAGTATTCTTACTATTATTGAGAAGACGAGGAGGAATTTGATTTTGCAGAGGGCGGCGTTTGGGATCAAGGTTTAGGGGCTGAGTGGGATTTGAAGGCTGTTTGTGGCATTTTGGTGATGGTGTTGGGGATTTGGGGACCGGGTTTTTCTTGCATATCAACCGGGCACTCTTGGGCGAGCTATGATCAATTGTATCTATCGTCTATCAATATTAACACGAAATCACATTATTCGCTATATTTCACTTGCTTGACGCCCTTTTTTCGAACTACCAGCATCTCAACACTTCCTCCCCTCTTCTCTTCCTCCTCAAAGCTACGTAAACTACTGTTGAGCACCCGCCTCTAGCTGTAGTACGACCTTCCATGCATAACTTCAGACGTAGACTTGGTGAGTAGATACCGTAGTACCGGTAATTGGTCCGAATTCCTCGTTTTGGCCTCAAGTCTTAGGTAGGCCGGTGGAATATTGTTACCCTGTCATCACACTTATGGATAACGTTATGCTGTGGGAGAGTACTGGTCCCGTGATACTGAGATTGCCTCTAGCGGTAGCCACTAAGCATATATCCACACAATCGCATTACACACCTCGCTCAAAACATTGCATCCAAATTCCAGACTTCCATCTCTCACAACACCAAACCGAGAATCATCTGCTCTCTTGTCGCCTGCAAATTTTCTATTGATATCACCCAACCGCCGTTCCCTCGTCGTCGTATTATCTGCTCTACCCAATCAAACCTCAACGTCATTCTTCTTAACCAGATCTCCCCACCCACAACTCCATGATGGACAATGATTCCTGCATAGAGCGCGATCTCGTCGTAGGATTACTACCGCTCCTCATCCTTCCAAGCTTCTTTTTGGGAGCGCTCCTCACTTGGATCATGGCGCAAACATGTATGAAAAGCGAAGCAAAATGGATTATTCGTCGGATGGCGTCATGCCAATACAAGCATCGTGGTTCTGAATGCAAAACGGTCCGCGACCTATGCAAAAGACATAGCATAGAGCCAAAGGAGATCTGGGATTCAGAGGAGATGGTCCCAGTCAGGGATAGATGTTGCAACAAGGCCGTTAAAGGCCGGTCTTAGGGTTGGGCCTTCTGACATCGGGTATTGGGGCACACAAGACCTGGACATTTCAAGGACGGTACATGTTTTTCCCGGTCTATTTGCTGGCTTGGTTGAAGTTGCCTTCTATCTGCAATGCTTGGCGCTGTAGGGTTTAGTTAGTCTTTGGGCAATTGTCGAGGTAGATGGGAAGCGACAATGACTGCGTATGTGCAGTGTATGTAAAAAAAAATACACTTCACTATCAACCAAGAACGCGGCTTTTGCGAAATACCATTCCCAACTTCAAACGAGAAACGAAAGATGCGCTTCCCCAAAATCTCCCCCTTCAGAATCCCCTTCCCTTGAGCGATAGAGCATACAATTGGAAACATCATTTATGCACGAATTCGAGCCGGGTGCGGATTTGCGGCATACATTTACCTAATTCTTGTGTCGCTTTTGGTCAAACCACAGGCTCATGGCCTAGTTGGTTTTGGTTTCGGGACCTCTGCTGTATGTTTTTAAAACTATACGAAATTCCCACTAATTTTATTAGTTCATGTCCGAAGTAATGTATCTCAATCTGGAACTAGAGAGATGTCTGCAACGACCCATGGCCCCACAAGTCCTAACCGAACGACTCCTCCCGACTATTGCCATATTGCTCGTATCTCTTGCAGGCGGTCTAACCTCACTATCAATGATAGGCCAGGAGGTTCCTGGATGGAACTGGGCCCTTGTGGGCATAGACTCGGCCAATTTCGCCTTCTGTATTCTCGAGACAGTATGCGCTTGGAATGCCGCTATGAGCCCCGAGCTGTACGAGAACATACCAGAGTTCACTGAAGAGGATCTAAACCTGGTAAGACAAAGAACCCAAGGCAGAACCGCAAGATATATTATCAACAGAGGGATTGTTGACGAAGAGGCTGGGCCATTGGTGGAAGGCGAGGAAAGCAACTAGCAGAAGGGTGGAAGCAAAGAGAAGGCCAGGACAAATACGGGGGTGAAGTGAGTATGGAATTAGAATGGGTTCGCCATGTGGTACCCATACCCATACCTGTACTTGTACCACATATGCTCGCCTCTTCCTTTGCTGGGGTTGGTTGGTGGCACTGAGGCAGTGAGGCGATAGTTACGGTTGTTCCAAGAGACCTGGGAAAGTTTTCGTGTATCGAGGTATGCAGCATAATAACATGTCTTGAGAATCCCAGGGTCAACCAACTATTGACTCGTTGACTTGAAAGCTAACTCGAAGTCCCGGCAACTACCCCCCTTAGCGAATATACGAAGGATGGTTATGAATACTTAGAGTTCCGTGCCCTCTCCTGTGCTTATGTGGAAAAGAGGTTGCCTCTTCCTTGTGCCAGCATGTTTCCTGTCTCTTAGAGAGTTGGGTATCAAATGGACGGCTGGCTAGGTTAGGGGGAGCTCGTGCGATTCGCGAGAGGGGTGAACTTCTTTGAAGGGGTGGCGGAATAGGAGGGGTCGAAGGACTGTGGCGATCATGGGGGCTGTGGTATTGAGGCGTGCAAAAGAGGAGCCTGGGTTGGTTGGAGTTGTCGGGAGCTGTAACGAAGTAGTGGTACTTCTTCACCTGGTATTATGAGCTGCCGCAATGAAGCACGGATGAAAAATCGGCGCCACCAAAATTATGTCGTCCTTTGGGTATAGGTGGGCGTTTGGTTGCCTCTTATCGTAGATGCTTTTGGTGATATATTCAAGGGGTGAGGGATCAATTCTAGTTTTGGTAAGTTTTGGATTGTAGAGAGTAAGCTCGCCGAGTGCAGGGAACGGAACGTTGGGCCGAAAAACGTAGGAGTGGGCTGAGTAGATGTTTGGAAGAGAAAGATGCGTGGGGGGTGGGTTGTGTGTTTGGCAAGATATGAAACAAACAGGAGGATCTGGAAGGTGTTTGAGAGTTTTCTAGAGACGAGACCCACGACGGTGCGAGTCGTACCATCAAGTGGCATGGGTGATGAAGAGGAAGAGAGGGTTGCAATTCAGATGTTGGTCAATGATAAATGATGGTGATGAGAGTATCAGCGGGACCGACCATACGTACGTTTCTGGCATGAGAGAACAGCGAGCGAAACGGTTTTTGATTGACCCGTACCGTGAGAGCGTTATATATTACGCAGGACGAAGTTGCTCAACTCGTTGCAATAAAAGTAGATTCGAAGTTCGAGTTCTTCGTTGCCATCAACCTTTGGGAGGAGCTTGGGCAAACTTCAGACGTAGACTTGGTGAGTAGATACCGGTAATTGGTCCGAATTCCCCGTTTAGACCTCGAGTCTCTCCGATGATCTGATATAATGAAGCTCAAAATGGGAGAGATCCTGGGAACGGGGGAAATCTCCCATTCCAACCTCAATTCTCTATGGAGATGTGGCACAATGAGGAGTGGGCTTGGAGACCCATTAGCATGGTGGTAATGGGTTTGAAGCGTTGAGGTCCGTCCAGGTCTGACAACGTTTTCATGAGCCGTTAATAATGGTAGATGTAAAGTACTGAGTATTTGATCATGCTTGGTGCTCTCGGTGTTGTAGGAATTGCATATATTTGCTGCTAGTGAACTCCCGGGTCTCTGGAGATGGGCTAACGAAACTGTAAAGACGTAATCATCCTAAAGATACAAGCCACGTGCGGGAAGGCCCGATGGCCTGTTTCTACCCCATATCACGTTGGGTCCTGGACTCCTGGTAGGCCCTTAACCTTCGAAGTCTGGACAAGTTTGAGTAGTGGGGGATGCTTCGCGCGTGAAGTATTTTACGTTTCTTGATCCCGAGAACGAGAGGGGATTTGAGCCCTCTAAGGCAGTGGGAGATACGAGTACCAGAGAACGCGTTGCATTGCTTCTCGAAAGGTCGGCAATTGAACACGAGAGAGCGATGATTGTTGGCCTGCGCAAATATCGATCGTCCCAAATGTGCCTGCTACCCTTTCCGTACCAATACTCGAGTATTGCATCCGGGATTTTGGGTCGTCCGGAGCAGAGTTTCGCAGAAAGTTTCTGGCGTCTTACCAATCTCG
Source organism: Hymenotorrendiella dingleyae (assembly GCA_003988905.1). NCBI lineage: Eukaryota > Fungi > Ascomycota > Leotiomycetes > Helotiales > Helotiaceae > Hymenotorrendiella > Hymenotorrendiella dingleyae. The sequence continues at coordinate 30,576 of QYAP01000185.1, forward strand.
AATGGGCTGATCTATCGGCGAGTAAGAAGTAAGGGAGAATTCGAGATGATCCTTCTGACGAAAAAGCTGCCCCCCCTATTCCTTATCTTAGGAGACAAGACTGATCTAAAGCGAATAAAAAAAGGTCGGCAAGAAATCGTCTCTTATCACGTCAGCAGACATGATTGAATGAGGCTTACTGTACTTTGACAAGGATCCCGAGTGTAAAAGAAGTTGCTTGGGTAGGGAGCCAGGGAGGAATGGTCTGATAAGCCGATAAGCGCGAGGCTGCAGGTGGTTTTTTTGGGGTACGCAACCGCACCTCAAACTTGTACTTGTGTATCTGAACACTGTGGCCCCGGATGGCAGTAAACCCGTGGGCCAGAATAACGAAATGGATGATGTCGTTGATAGTTAAACCGCCTTTGATGCGCAGTTCATCTGGACGAGCAAGAGGAATTCTGTTTGTGATCCTTTGCTGTTAAATCTTATTTCCAGACATGTTAATGCAGGCAAGCTTACTTCCTTCGTATTTCAGTAGCTGCAGGCTACTTCGCCCCACTCAGCCGTAGGAATTGCTCAAGCGATGCCAATCAACAAGCGTGGATATAGTGGCTCTCGCCGATGATTGGCTCTGGCAATGCAGATATATTAAGGCGTGCGCAAGCGAGGTCCTGGGCTGGGCAGAACTGCGCGGGGATTTCCCCTTTTCCTACTCTAGTCCCGTCTTTTTAATAGTGTGGCGTGGCGCCCAGCTTCACAGGACAGTTTCAACTTACTTTCAGCTCACTAAACTTTTATTAACCACTTTGGCTGCCCATCACCCCTCTACACACGTCAACATCATGACCATTTAGTTCTTTTTTCACCCTCTTTTCTTTTCTGCCACCGACCACGCAATTCTGTCCATCAGTAGCACACAACCTTCCTTTCACTTACTTAATTCCTGTTGCGCCCGTCGTCCGTCGTCACACGCGAGACTTTGTGCACGCCTCTACCCCCTGATTTGCACGACCGTCCGATTATTCCACGATGGTGCAGAAGATGGCGAACGAGATGCTCAGCAACTTTTGGCGCATCAAATGGTGGAAGCTGCGATATTTTCTGCTGGCCGGTTTCCTACTCAATATCCTCCTTATCAATCGCTTTTTCTACCATCAGTCGATATCGGATCTCAATCCCTTCCAATCGCAGATTGAGGGCAGCATTTCCGCAGACTCAGCAGCGCCCGGAACATCGGCAGACACAACAAATCCACCACCTCCCTCGAAAGACGCAACCGCAACCAAACCAAAACAGCCCTCTGGCGTCGTCGTATCCGCTCCTATCAATACTCCCTTGTTCAGTACAGACAACTTTGATCTCAATGGCGAATACGTAGGCTGGCCACTCGAACGAGTCTGCAAGGACACCAAGTGGCAGCCTGGCTTGGTCTGGATCTGCGATAACAATACGGGTGGAATTGGTAACATTCGCAACTTTATCTTGACCTGTATTCGATATGCCATCGATTCAGGTGCGTCGGGCATCGCCATGCCACGAATTCAGAAACGTTCCACGGAGGATCTTGGAAATCTCTTCACCAGCGGATTTCAACCATTTGATTACTTTTTCGATGAAGAACATTTCCGCAATGCCATGACAACCTATTGTCCGCAGATGACGATCTTCAACTCCAAGGAGGAGATTCCAAATTTCGAAAAAGCCCAGCAAATCAATGAGTTCTATCCCAAGGACTTTGGAGATGGAGACGGATGTGACGGACGTGGTGTCAACCGCCACATTGATTTCTACCGCCAAAATTACGATAAATGGCTGTTGAAGGACGATAGAAAGCCGTTTTCATGGGAGGAACCAATGACTATCCGATTGAGATGGGCTTGTTTCTTCGAGTGGCCCATTATTCGTGATGGACCAGAGTTTGCGGCCACCTTCGGCGACCTGTTGAGAATCAATCCAAGCATTGCGAAGCTGGCAGCGAAGACTTTGGTGGAGATGTCTAGATTCACCGGTATCGAACCACCAACCGACAACCCGACGCCAAAGACAAAGTTGGACACTGAATACCTAGGTGTTCATCTCAGAACGGAGGGCGACGCACTTGGGTTCTGGCCAGACTACGAACAGCAGAGCGAGGGATACTTGGCAAAGGCACAAACTCTTGATGTGAAGCACGCATATCTGGCTTGTGGAAATGCATCAGAGGCTCATAGGTTCGCTGATAAGGCATATAGCAGAATGGGGCTAAATGTCACTTCAAAGCTGGATCTATTGAAAGGAGATGATCTCAAGGCCCTCACCGACCTAAGCTGGGATCAACAAGCCTTGGTAGATTACCTTGTCCTGTTGAAGAGTACACACTTTGTTGGATGCTCCTTCTCTTCATTTACCATGAACATTGCTTCCAGGCGACATTTGATGGAAGGTGGGCTCAACACTAGACCTTGGCATTTCCCTGGTGATCAATTCTCCACCATGGTTGGAAGATTTGATAGCTGGTTTGGTGATTGGATGTTCATGTTCGAATGCATGTGGCCTTGAGAGTGGGTTTCGCCCACAGTTGGAAATATTGTACAAGTATTGGTATGGCATTGGGTTTTAACGCTTTGGCCGAGATGCCAAAATTGGAGGGAGTCGTTTCACACGAGCCGCTTTGGATGAGTTGCTGCATGGCGCAACCTTGCGCTCAAGACATCGATTCCAAATCCGCTCTACCCAAGATTGCAACCAAGGTAGCTTCATGTTTATACCCGGCGTTTTCTGGAGTTTCCGGTCCACCCATGTATCAACACATACGCAGAGGATTAGACGGCACATAAGTTTGTTTGTATGGGGTTTGGTAGGGGCCTCGAATGGATCCTGATACAGTACGCAAATTCTTAGACTGGGGTCTAGATGAGGAAAGGGGTACTGGGATGTATGTACGGCTTGGTGTTGGCTGTTGGTGGTTTTTGATAGGTTGGACCTAGGGTATATAACTTTCAATGTGGAAATAAATACCTTTCTTTACAGGACTCGGGTTTCTTTTTCTATCATGTGTCAGTTTTCACGTTGTGGTGTTGAAACGCTAGGATGTTAATTTTTTTTATTTCAAGGTACAGTAGAAAACCCCCTCAATACCATTTTTTAGTTCTCCGGATACCCTTTCCCCCCCCTAGCACTTCCACCTCTCTGTACTCTAGTTTGCATGATATCTGCCTGCTATCACTGACTATCTCATTCTGGTTGGGGGTTGTTCTTGTAGCGCTAACTCATAATCGTAATACCCTTTCGATGGCTATTTTTATTGTATGTGGAAGGGGGGTGCTCATTAGAAGAAGAGAGAGGATATTATAAACGTTGAATGCGGAAGGTATCGCACAAACTCAATTGGCTTAATTCTCTTATGTTAGTTTATAACAGAGTGGGGGTTTAAATGGGAGAACGGGGGAATGGGAGAGGGTTGAAGGGAAATTTGGGGGGGGATGATAGGAGGGTTGAGGGGGGATGATAGGGTTTTGAGGGAGGTGGTATAGTGTTGGTTTAGTGAGATGTGGAGAATTTGCTGGGTATGTAGTATATATAGTATCGAAATACCACGAGATCAAAAATAAAGAACCCAATAGATTTCAATTCAAATGAATTCAAATAAAAATAAACCCAAATCCGGCCATCTAGCCAGAAGTGCAACTTCAACTTCCTCACTATCACATCAAACATATTATACCGAGGACATTCCTCCTTACGAACCTTATCCCGGGGTTGCATTTACATACACTTATTCATATTCCATACTATTTTAACCCTGAATAACGTTATCATAGTCAAGCCTACTCTATTCCACCTCTTTCCAGGCTCCGGAATCAAAGAGTGTTTCTAATTCTCTTTTAAATTCCAAGAACCTTGAAATTTAAGAGTAGAATCGAGCACAATTGTAATTGAGAAAGAGGTATAATACGAATGAAACGCTTTCCCTGGATAAATAAAACCTCTGGAAATAGAAAAGTCTTTCTATTTCACAGATAATCCATAGTGCTAGTAGGGAAAATCGATATGTGACCCCTCAATATCAGACTAGGATTGGAAGCTTGGAGAACGTTTGAAATACTAGTATTTTCTGCAATATGATTTTTCGTGGCGATAATGTTTACTACTCCCTGGCAGCTTTTTCCTCGCTGTATATAAGTCCCGCTTTTGTAATCCATCTAAATCCTTTTTCGCCCTTTCAAGACCTACTGTAGATTCAAAACCGTATATCCGCCCACCAACCGATTCTTCTCCACCTGTGCTGGAAAACCAGGCAGAAATAGAACCTTGTAAAAGAATTTTTCAGATATCTTAATGACAGCAACTTCAGAACTTTGAAAATCTCGAAATATTAATTTCAACATGCCTCCCCTTTCCAGGAGGCAATGGCGCTGGACGCGGGCCCTCAAACTCTTCGAATCCCCGCTCCATCCCTCCGCTCCTCTCCCGAATACTCTTATCAATGATCATCATCCTCTCCATTTCCGCCATTTCGTGCTCTTCTGCGAGAGTGGAAGAGGCAGACGCCTTTCGTATTCGTAAAGGCATGGGAGAGGCGGAATAACGAACGCTATCGCTAAGATCGATGAGCGCGAAGCCGAGTGCGTTGAGTTTGGTTTCGACGTCCGCGCTATCGTCGATGCGGTCGATAGGTGGGCGGGGTGAAGGCTGGGGCTGAAGTGATTGAGGAGTTGGTGGTGATAGAGGGAGAGCGGAGTAGGGGGTTTGGGGAGAAGGCGCAGAGATGATGGGGTGAGAAACTCCTGGGAGTGGGATCGATTGACCATATGTTTTGGATCTGGTGGAGGATAGGCCTTTAAATGCCGATGTGAAGCTCTTTTTTCGCTTCATCTCTGGGCGGGGTGGTTCACTGTATTCGGAGACCTTTGCATCATCTATTTTGGGTAGTTGTGAATTAGACCATGTTGAGTCTACAGAGGGCCGTGGTGTGTGTCGCCCTGTTTTCTCTAGATGATTCGTGCTCTTTTGTCTTCTCAGGCTACCCGATCTACTCATAATGCAGGTGGTTGTTTCGGAGGAGTCTCGTTCTTGCAGGGAAATTACAGCTGGTTCTTGACTGGTTGAAGGCTTTCTTCGAAGAAGAAAATCGCCAAAGCTTTTCTTTTGCTTGAGGCTTGGTCGTCGTTCAATCGGCGACTCAGCCGATTGGAAGGGACGTGACAGGAAATCTAGTCCACCTTTCTTCGAAGTGCTAGCTTTGCGGATGAAATCTCCTTTTGAGTTGCTCCTAATTGAAGTGGAGCTCGAGTTGACCATGCTGCTCTCTTCTGACGGGCTGCTTGCAGCTGCGAATGAGTTATTTTCTGTTTGTTCCCTAATTGGCATGACCGATTTTGATAGGGGGCTTGGAGGAACCGAAGAGTGTTTTTCATAAGAGGGACGCGTGACTGGAATCATGATTGAAAGCGGCGCCAGTCCTGGGGGGACTCGAAGCCCGATAGCAGAGGAACTTGCGCTTGTAGAAATCGGTTGCTCTGACGGCGCGTCGCCAGAGGGTGAAATTTTTGCCGGTTCCATCAATGGAGAGGGGTCGGGAGGTGGCTCAAATCTGATTTCGGCCTCAACCGTGGTTCCAGACTTTCTCTGGTTCAGCCTATACTTGCTAGACGCAGCGACTGGGCTTTTTGGGGCAGAAAAGGAAGGTGAACTGCCATCTATACTCGTATTGGCGCTGCTTGGGGTTTGAGGGCGATCGCTATAGGAAGACCTTGCAGCGCTAACGGTTCTTGAATGTGTAGAAGATGTGGTATCGCGGAAAAACTCTATCCCATTCACAGCTTTTGCCTCCTTGATCATAGTGTCTGCCAGAGTGGCATACTCTTCTAGATTTCTCCTTGTTTCTGCCCAGTTGTGCTTCGCTTGCGGATCTAAAAGCTTCGCAACAAAAACTTTGACGATGTCTGTGCCCTTGGCTTCTACTGCAAGAATATGATGGTAAAAAGTTGCACGGTATCTCTGAAATTTCTTAACATCAATCCGATCATTCGGAAAATCTGTCATATTTGGCGGAAATAGCGTATTCAACATAGCAAGAATGTTGGGCTTGTAAAAAGGTTCGGCCTGAAGCTCATGAACCATAGTCTATTTGAAATAAGCGTGTAGTCACGGCACGGATTAGACACACATACCCATATTCGGAGATCAACATAAATCGTGGCGTATGCTGCTTCGATCAAGAGTTCCTGTTTTTGAACAGATGCAACCCATTGGAACGCTTCGGGCTCATCTGCGAGGATGGTCCGCCAGTTGTCCCTGTCAATTCCGAGACCAAGTGCTGCGTCTCGTAATACTTTTCGACGCGTGCATTCCAGATCACGCAGGTAGTCCAAGGCTGTTAAGGACTGCTCAAAATCAACTTGACGGATATCCTGGACGAAAACCTTGTTAAGACACACGTCGTTTACGAAGTGCGTCGGTAGTTGCCGTTCGTGGAATTTCGACGCCTCGTTGACCAAGTTCATATCAAATAGATTTTCGGGTTGAGGATCAGCAAAGCGGTCATACTCGCACTCCTCCGGATGCTCTGAATGCCTCAACCGCTCAGCGCGCTCTGAGACCTCCGAAATGCGCTCCAACCTCCTCGAGCTCCAATTTAACTCATGCGGCTTCTTCTCCGCATCGTACTGCGATTCTCCGCGTGGTGGCAAGTGAGAGAGAAATTCGATAATCAGTTTACCCTGGGGATCATATTGCCACCACTCATGGGCTTGCTGCATACTGGGTAAGTTTTGGCCTATTTCGCGTTAGAAAGATGCATACAGTACGAGGAAGCGTGAAGTTCTTGCCTGAATTGAAGGAGAACATGATTCTTAATGGCAGCTCATGCGACAACTTGCGCTGTAGGAGATGATGAAGGATCCACGGGAGTGCGGACGAGTGTTTGTCGATGGGTAGTGAGGGCGGTGGTGGAGGTGCCGTCGAGATGTATTGTGAGTGCGGGGTTGAGAGTGGCCGGTCGTTGTCGTCCGTTGAGGATGGTGAGGCAACGATGGCTTTCGATCGAGCGCCATTGCTGTCCATATTCGCCTGCGACAACGCAACGACCTATCGCCTCGCAACTAAGTCCAACCACTACAGAACCCAATCCAACCTCAAACAGCAACTAAACTTAAGATTTCGGACGGGACGTCTTCCTTTTCCCTGAATGGAAGCGCAAAACACCACCCCCCGTCTCAATCCGAAGTCTGGCAAGCGAGAAGGCCGTAGGGCAGGACAAGAGAGAAGCCACCACGAGCTTCAGATGCAACTGAAGCTTGAGCCTGAGCGGTAGGCAGACCTTATTACTTGCTCCTTTTCCACCTTTCGTTTGGACAGCCTCGAGGCTCCTCGACTAGCAGTGCCTGCCTGTGCCTGCGCGACAACTCAACGTGATGGTTCAAGGGCATAAAGGCACAGAAGTCACAATGGACCAGTGGGGATCCTTGCCAGTCCTCTTCTCTTGCCGTGACTTATGCACCGTTCAAAACACCACCAAGAAGAGAGCAGAAATCGATGTTGACATGGACCGATGAGAAATGCGATATAGGGAAAAACAACAAGCGACACAACAGGAGCAAAGATGCGAGCGGCAGGAGAGGCACGCTTATCAGCCCTAGAAGGCGACATTGGTACATAGCCCTCCACCAGTGATAAATCCTCCGAGAGATATCATAAATGGATCTTTGTTTGGTCTCGGCGTGAGGTGAGGGGTTGGCCTTGAGCCATATTGGCGGGACTGCCCATAGGTCAATTGCCTGCCTGGAGTTGTCTCGCATGACGTTCATGCATTTTGACCGTTGAACGAAAAAATGTACCCTGGCTGCCGTGTCCGCCTTATTCCATGAGGGGAAACCCCATGAAGACGATCTTCTGCCGTAAAGGGATTCGTTGACAGAATAGGTGGAGGAGTTTCCAGAAGGGTCGGTCGTCGTGTATGTTTTCCCACCTTCTAGACTCGACCATCAGGCGCAACCACGCACCTGCCAAGTTGAATTTGGGTACGTGAGACCTTACTATTGGCGAAAGACTGTACATCGTTCAGACTAAAGGCACTGGCACAGCACTCTGTTCTGTCTCTTCTGTGCTGCATCAACCCCGCTCTGCCGTCGTTGTTTCTTGTTGCGGTCTGAGCGTCCTCGAGGCCAGACTTGCGCTCCTCAACTGAAGGAAAACGGGTGGTGAGTGAAACCAAATCATGTTTCGGGAAGACCGCTGGAAGCAAGTGTTTCCTTCTATCTTGGCATTGGTGTGGCGGTGCATACCGAGTAGATGGAGCACTGAAATCGAACTGCAAACCACCTTTTTTTCAAGTCTTTGGCCTTCATCCCTTTCGCCAGCCATTCTCGAATCCGCCGTTCACGTCAGTCAGACTACCTGAGTAATCCAAATTAATTCGACACCTGCAATGGCAAATAGTCCTGTCGTCCTAGGTTACAATGCAGAAAGGGAAAACATAGTGCGTTTTGACTCGGACTGTAAATTCATCCAATATTCTGTACGTACTGGCCTTTACAGCTCAGACCGATCTTTATGCCTCGAGTTCACTTCTGGCTGGTAGCCGAGGAAAATATCCGGAGCAAGGTCGTTGGTCCCCCGTTAAGCTCGGTCCCTTGAAAAGTTGAACGACGATCTGAGGCAGTTCGGAGTCGCCAGCTCCGTCTATTTCATACTCCCAAGTGACGCTTCTGAGGGGTTACATATGTAGGGCTGCAGTGAACTTCAGAAGGCCGATGTACTGTATGCATCCAGAGTGGAAGGCAAGGCTACAGTATCGGGGGTTTTCCAGCCTGCGACTACCACCTGAACCTTCCCGTCGGGCAGCGGTCAATCCTGTTCCCATTGCTACCGGTAGCTGAATTGAGTAGACACAGATATGCTCCTAGCGATGAGAAGTAGAAGGGGAGTCGTAGGTCGGGGGGTAGTATCAAGAGAGGAGGTTGAGAATGAGCCTTGTGCTGAAGAGGATGATGCGCGATAGACTAGTGGTGTTTGTGAGGGGGACTTTGGAAAGATGGAAGCAAACGAAAAGTCAGGGGGACGTTTGAACGGAACCTGGCTCCTGGAAACAAAACTGGGGAGGGCCTTCTGTCGGCACTTCGCTTGCTGCAGCCGACGCTACCGGGCTCCAACTCGGCCACGGAGTTCGGCTCGGAATAGACTAGGACACCTATTGGTTGCCGATAGGCACATTCGGCCAAGCTCGGAGAGCCGCATGCCTCGCTCACTCTTCGACACGCTGAAATCCCATGGCCCACGAGGTCGCTGCACCCCCCGAAAGTGAAGATATATTAATGTGCACTTGATATTAATGCCACTTGCAGTCCCAGAGCGCGGCGGTGACAGCCGCCACGGCAATCGCTTCGAGAGGACTTCGGAAGTGTCACTGTTTACCCCGAAACTATCCTGGCTGCTCACTCCAGGCGCCAACGACACCGTCCCTGGTGGTTTTCGCCAAAATTAAGAGCTATATGATGTACATTGTAAGCTACAGTATCGCGGGTTCGGTGTTTCGTGGAGCAATTGAGTTGGCTCGGTGGCTCGGTGGCTCGGTGGCTCGGGCAGGTTTTGTAGTTGCTGCCAAGTGTTAGAAATCATCACGCCTGTGCAGTGACCGGAATTGTCAACAGTGATCCTGCGGCGGCGAAGTGGAAACATATTCTTTCCACCACCCTGCGGGTCAGCCAAAAACACGTTCTTTTAGCCTATCTCTCCGTATCAGTTTCATCACACTCGCTGTACATTGCGTCTTCAAGGGGACAATCGTGTCCGTCGACATCAATATCGGCATCGACGCGATGCGCGTCGCGGCGTCTAGGCTTCGGGCGACGCGAGCCGCAAGACAGCTGGCGCCTGCACAACGACGTTGCCATGCAACCAATTCAGCAGGCATCTCCTCCAATAATATCCCGAATGGTATGTTACTCACCCTCTTTATCCGCGTCTCTTCGCCAATTTCATTGCCCCAAAAGCCCCCAACTGCCCTGAGAGTATCACACTGCCTTGGGCATGTTCTGCCCCCAACGCCAATTCTCGAAGCCGAATGCCGTACAGTTCATCTACATCCCTGTTGAAGCTCGTATGTCTGCCGGAGTGTTCAGCAGCAAAGACAGTTTGGGCGCTCATCTCAGGTTGAGTTACTTGAGCATGCTGGCTCATATCTGAATAGCGCCTACGACGGCGAGGAAAACCAGTATGGCACTAGTATACACCCCGGATTCTGCTACAATAAAGTTCTTTCTGCCTAGTGGCATAAAGATCGAGTGGCATTCTTAGACTTATTCAGATCAGTCCGTCGGCATACAGAGTAGTTTTTCTTCTATTATCCCAAATCGGGATTATGGCAAGGGCAACGCTTTTACACTCCGGGCCTGGCTCGTCTCAAGTGCTATAAGAAAAAGAATCAGGCGAACCTCCAAAGCCTCCATCCAGGGGAAGGAAGACGGTCGGTCACGTGGAGCTACCATCCCAAGAACCTTGGATTGGAATTGCATCCGAAGTCAACCAAGCGCGAGACATTGCTAACATTACCGTTTTTCAAAAGACAACAGAGGTTCATCTAAAAGTGAGAATGACTCGTCGTCAGAATCACCTCTTCGTGGACAAGGCAATGAGGCAAGATCACACTTCAATTCTGCCTCGGAAAATGAACGGCAAACACTCTCGTCAAAAATGGTCGAGGCTTCTATGACTGCCTTGGCATCGATTTTAGTGCTGGGCACTGGCTTTGCTATGGGAGGTTACGCCTATCACAAGTTTTATAAATGGATGGTTCTAAAAAAGATGGAGGGGGCTTTCGAACCAGGCGATGTAAGTGTTTTTCGCCCATATTTTCTTCATCGTAGAATGTCCTTGCAGCAGTTTTTCTTAGTGTGTAGAATTCCTACTTCTGAAAAACTCCACCAAGGAGCAATGCTAATTCCGGGGTTTTGACACGGTAGCCTGTCCTAGAGCTTGCCGCCATTGGAAAGCAAATGCCGAGCTCGATCACTACCAGAGCACACGATGACAATGGAGACCATTGGATTTTACGCGATGAGCAAAGCAAGATCGACCGAATAGTAGGCGGAAGCGAACACGGGCACTACCATCTCTTAATAGGGGAAAAGGGCACCGGCAAGTCTTCTATGCTTCTTGATGCTATGAAGAAAGTTGGCGGGGAAGGGATCAGCATGTTTGAAGCACATGCTAATCTAGAGATCTTTCGCATCCGTCTGGGAAAGGCATTGGACTTTGAATTCCACGAGGATTATATTGGATCCTACTTTTCAGAAAGGGGGCCAAGAGATACGACAGCCTTACTTGACATTGAGCGTGCTTTTAACAAACTTGAAAAGGTGGCTTTGAATCGGAGAAAGCGTGTGGGAAGACCTCTTGTGTTGATCATCAATGCCGTTCATCTCTTACGCGACGACGATGATGGTCGAGATTTGCTTGAGCTGCTTCAGCAGCGTGCCGAGCAATGGGCAGCGAGCAACCTCGTCACTGTCGTATTTAACAGTGATGACTATTGGGTATATGAACGTCTCAAAGTTCTCGCTACTCGCATGGAAGTGACAGCTATTGCCGACCTCCCGGAGTCCCAAGCTATATCCGCCTTGGGGAAATATAGAAAAAAGTACTTTTCGGACCAGCCGACACCCAGTTCTGAGATCTTAACCGAAGTGTATAACCTCGTTGGCGGACGTCTTACATTTCTTAACCGTGTTGCCAAATCTACCGACATGTTAAGGACGTGCGACGAGATTATTCAGACAGAAAAAATGTGGTTTCTGTGGGTATTTTTCTTTGACTTTCGCCAACGTTCCCGAGGTAGATTTGGGCTAATAGATGAACTAGCAATAATTGTTGGGTACTTGGAATGGAGATGGATGATGATGTTATGGATCAGCAGAAGTACGCCGTAAGTTTCAGCAGTTTTGTTTGTCCTAGAGTTTTACCTTTCACTTTATCGGGGATGTAGCGCTAACGTGTTTTCTAGGCGGCGGCAATGGTACTAGCTCAGGCTCTTGTGAAAGCAGAAGATGAGCTGCTTGAGGACGGTCCAGATAAAACTACCCACCAAATCCCCCAGATCCCATTACACAAAGCGCGAGGTACGTTTTCCAAATCTCATTCATGATCTTTCTCTTTCTCTACACCCCAATTCCCACCCAATACTTCCTCACCACTTTCCCCCCACCTCCTCCAACATCCTCGCTTACCCCCCTTTCCCCCCTTCCCTTCCCTTCCACTAACCCTCTCCACCCGCACAGAAATCATGACACGCGCCGACTTCATCAAACAATACGACCACGTAAACCTCTTCACCATAACACCCAACGCCAACGTCCGCGCCGACTCGGTCCCCATGCAACGTGCCTTCCGCACCATCTGCCAGGAACCCGGCTTCGACAAGCATCTCGAGGACACCATCCAGCGCATCTCCGATATCGAGTCCCTGGGCCGCACGAGGGAAATCGTGGCTAAGGATTTGGTGCTGGGGGGACGTTATGTGTTTTTGAATAAGGCGGGGGAAGGGAGGGGGGAGAGGAGGACGGAGGTGGGGCTTGTTGAGAAGGAGGAGGGGGAGGAGGGGGGATAGGGGGTGGGGGGATGGGTTGTATGATTCTTGTAAGACTACGATAGACGGAAAATCTAAAATGCGCTCTTACCCATCCACTACAATATTCCTTTTCCCTCCCAGCAGACGAAAGAGGTTGAGGGACGAGGGAATGGTAATAAAACTAGCATAAAAATGAATAGAACCACACTCATCAACTAATCCCCTCCTACCCTCCCCCGTCCCTTCCCCCAAATGCTCTTCCTCTCCTATCCCTCATCCACCTCGTGCCAACCAAGTAAAACTCCTCGTACCCTTAAAACGTGTAATTACTTTCAACAAATTACAGCGCTGAGCACACAAGAAAACTTGATGAAGCTTAACCGCGGTTCGATTTTGTTGATGGACCAGTTTTTGGCTATAGGGGGAGGAGTATTTAGTGATGCTGTATGGCCCAGGATCATCCCTGAGGACTTGTCTATTTTCTTTTGCCATTTTCATTTTGTATTTGCCCTTTTTTTGGTAGGCGAAAGGGGGAGGTCTAGTGTTTTGATCGATTTTTTTGGTCGCATGGAAAGAGCCGAAGAGAGCGGGATGGTAAACTGGCCCGATCCTCTCCCGTGTACTAAGTCGATGATTCTAGTCAGTGGCGTTGTTGCTATTTTACGGGAATAACTTACCGGTGACGGAAGGAGCATCAGTTACCAAGGCTCGGGATTAAGGAGTTAATACCAACATCACCTGCAGTTGGTCTTGCGACTTCAACACTTCAAAATACAACGCTTTTGACCCTGCTTTTGTGTACTTGATAAGCGGGGTATTCCACTAGTGCCTACTAGCGCGCCGCACTGGCCATTTGAGAGTCTATTTAAGAAACCTACAGACCTAGCTTTTAGAAATCAAGACGTTCCCTCCGGAACCACTTACCCCCCTCTTTTTGTACCACAAGAATCAAAAAAGACATACAAAAACGGAAATATCAGGTCTATCTCATCACTTGCAACATCCAACTCGTCAAAATGAACGCCCTCTCATCCCCCACAATCTCCGCTCTTCTCGCTCTCCTAGGCAGCTACACCATCTATCGCATATTCCAAAGCATCTCAGCAGCATCAACTTACCGCGCCAAAATGAAGGCCCGCGGTTGCGAAGCAGTCAACGCACCCCAAAACCTCGATCCCATCTTCGGCATCGACTTCCTCCTAAAAAGAAGCCAGGCCGTCAAACAACACCGCTGGCTCGCCTTCACAAACCAACACTTCAAGTCCTTGCAACGAAACACCTGCCAACTGAACATGCTCGGAGCTCACATCCTCTTCACCATCGAGCCAGAAAATCTCAAAGCGATCCACACGGCTCATTTCAAATCCTGGGGAATCACACCTAATCGTCGCAGTCGTGTCGTGCCTTTCATCGGCGAGGGAATATTCACCAACGATGGTCTCCCCTGGTCTCATTCCCGCAAACTGCTACGGCCCAGTTTCGAGCGGTCGAAACTCGATGAGGGGGCTCTTGTGAAGATGGAAAGACGGGTAGTGGAGTTGCTTGGGGCGGTTAAGGGGAATGGAGAGATGACGTATTTGAAGGTTTTGTTTCATCGTTTTGCGATGGATACGGCGACGGATTTTCTGCTTGGGTGATGTGAGGGGGAGGGGAAGGGTTTTACTTTTGGGGAGGAGTTTGAGGGGGCTTTTGATCGGTGTATGTTGAAAGTGGCGGGGACGGGGAAGATGATGGTCCTAGGTGCGAAGAAAGATTTGGAATATGAGAGGGATGTGAAGTTCGTGCATGGTAATTAAACCATCCCCATCCAACCTCTCGTATTTAATAACCAAATAGACTCCCTCGACACCCGCCTCTCCCAAGTCCTCTCCACCCCCAAAACCCCCTTTCAAAATCCACAAAACTTCCTAGACATCCTCACAGCAGAAACCCCCAACCATCTCCTCATCCGCTCCGAAGTCCTAAACAACCTCATGGCCGCCCGCGACACCTCAGCCTCCATGCTCACCAACACCTTCTCCGAACTCGCCAAACACCCAGAAATATGGTCCCAACTCCTCACCACAATCACCTCTCTCCACGGTCTCCCCCCAACAGTATCTCAACTCCAAAACTTACACTACATCCACGCCATCTTCAACGAGTCTATGAGATTAGACCCCCAACTTCCCGAGAATGCATGGATTGCATTGGAAGATACGGTATTGCCCCTAGGCGGTGGCGCCGATGGGAAATCGCCCGTTTTTGTGGAGAAGGGGAAGATTGTTATTTGGAGTTCCTATGCTCTTCATCGTCGAAAGGATATCTTTGGTGAAGATGCCGAAAGCTTCGATCCATCACGCTGGTTAAATCCTGGTCTGAGGCCTGGTTATGGGTTCTTAGCATTCGGTGCTGGGCCGAGAGCTTGTATGGGTCGTAAGTATTTCTTCCCCTTTTTCCTTCGCCCGTGGATCTTCCAAAATTCGTCCCAAAATTACTAACGAACATGTAGAACAATTCGCCATCCTCCAAGCAACCTACATAACCGTCCGTCTCATGCAAGCATTCCCCAAAATCGAAAGCCGGGATCCCAATCCGTGGATAGAAGAGTTATCGTTAGTTTGCAACGGACTTAATGGGTGTAAAGTTTCACTATCAGCGTGATGATGGGATTTTTTGAATGAAATGGCGTGTCTCTTAATACTACTGCATAAATTGGCCCAAAGTAATATCACTAATTCTTCATTCTGTCTATTCTGTCTATTCTACGCTTCTAATAAAAAAATCCGGATGCTCAATATAAAGACAGGTAAAAATAGATTGATTCATCTTCAGCAACACAATAAGCTCAAACCCTACCTACACTCTTTATTTCAACATCAACACCCAATCCCCCCCCCCCACCAAAACCAACAAACCCACCACCACCTCAAACTGCAATTCCTTCCTCAAGAAACCCCTCATATTCACCATTCCACCACTTCTTTCTTCCTGCAACTCCGCCCCTAAAATAAAGTACTGCGCCCCAGATCCCAGTCACAAATATATGTTGCCACCACCCCTTGCCATTTCACGGCCTTGGTACCGTGATAGATATTTCCTCGAGAGTTGCCGAGTAGTATGTGTTAATTGTTTGGTAAGGTGAAGGTAATATGGAAAAGGGGCTAGCTAGTAAGTATAGAAGAGTGAGACCTGTATCCTTGACCACGTCTCATAGACATACAGTACAATGACTCCCAACAATCACCCATTCACCCTCATATCTCCATCATACCCACATCAATTGCCCCATCCTTCACAACAACTCAAAATTCAACCCAAAACTCAATTCCAAGAATCAAACAAATCCACACCACAAACTCCACGCAAAAAAATCTCATCCTCACTCTTAACCATACAATACTAATCCCCATCCATTCAGCAACGTATAAATCCATCAAAAACTTCCACCAACCCCCAAAACAAAATGCCCATCCACCTTTACAACTAGTACTCATGTAATAAACGCTACCCTAGTCGAAAAGAAAAGGGGAGGTGATAGATTTATCAAACCCCAGGAAAATAGCAAACGGGGAAAGAGGTGAGATTAGATATATAAGAACGGTATCAACTAGTTTAAAGCACCACCCCCTCCCTCATTGTTCTAGAATATTGAGAGGATGGATATCAGAATGATAGAGGCTGCGAAAACAGGAGTGGTTCATTTCCGGCAGAAAGTATCCCGTTACTCTTAATTCTCTGTACTAGGCCAATACAACGCAACCAGAAACGGGAGAAGCAGTAAAGGGGGCGACGCTTCAAACCAATGCGGTATACCAAATCCGCTTAAACAACAAGGCATCTAGCTTAAATAATCTAAGTTTACTTGACTTGGACTCTCGCTACATATTAGACAGCCTTCCATAAAAAAAAAAATAAGCGAAAGAAGGCATGGAATTTATAATCTTGATATCTGTAACGCTTACTACCCCAAATGTCGGTGAAAGTAAAACCAGCTGGTCGCTAGTTCAACTCAATGAAACGTATGATAAGCTTTACATACCTCGTTACAATAGTATATTGCACAGCTTGAAAACCTTCACATCTCTCAAACTCGTCAAGACAATAAGCTCGAATGAGCTACAACCCCATCTCATCTCTCGTTTTCATCTCGCATTGTGTCAGACCGTGGCAGAGAATTAAGGTCAAAACAAGAGAGTTCCCTCCCGTTTCCAGGATCTCTCCTTTTTTGACCCTCATTGTGCTATCATGAATCTAGAAGAGAGAATCAAAGGTACAACCTTTCTTCCAGCTCTGATAATAAAATAACAAGATGAAAGATACTAGATATATCAAATGCAAAATAGCACGACACTCACTCGAGCGCGTTTTTACAAGAGAAACGCAAAAGAGACGATGGAAGAAAAAACAGAAATAGATGCAGCTCAAACAACAAAACCATTACGTGTGGCGAGATCATCAAACACGGTAGCTCGCAGCCCTATGAAGCCCAAATTCCGATAGCTTACCATGCTGAAACCGAGATCTGGCAATAGAGAATCCCGAGCAAAAAGATATGACAGCCAGGATGTACGATGGACTCCACGATGACGGTCTAGCCTAGAAAATTTTCTGATGGATTCTGGGGAAGAAGTGACATGATATGTCGTCCACGCGGGGTTGTGGCTGAAGAGACCCAGGGCGAGGGATATGACGGTATTGATGTTTCGAGTAGTTGGCAAAAATGTGGGCCGAATCGGACTGAATCGAGGGTAAGACGTGGATCTGGGAGAAGCAAAAGCAGTGGTACAAGCGAATATCCAAATGGACCTGCAGCGTCATATCCAAACATTTCTTGTTTTTCTGCATGAGAGAACTTATGCGATGAAGGTATTCGAGGTTCGGAGAGCGACTCATATCTTGAGAATTTATCTCTGCACAGAAGGATTTGATGAGGCCAAGTTTCCAAGGACTGAAAATATTGCCTTGAGAACGCAGCCAAGGCTCGTTCCGCGCTTTTGGGATAAAAATGGGTGTCGTCGGTGATAACTTCAAAAATTGAGTTTGAATTGCAGTACGGTAGCGTCGGTAGCCCTTAATCATTGGACGACAGCCGAACGAACGGGTTCTCGATACGATTCTGGGCGGCTCTCGTCCCACGCTTCTTTGGATAAGAGTAGGGCCTTTTAGAACCCCTTGTAGAGGTTTGTTGCATAACAACTCTTCGTTCGATTTGACCCACATTCCTACTTGTTGTTGGCATTTGTCATTTAGCTGTTTTCTGGTGGTTTTGTTGTAATATATTCCTGAATTGGCCACTTTGCGTCATATATACGAGGAATAGAGGGTACCTGGCTCGAGCGTATCCGGGGGATATTCGACCATATTACCTGATTGAGCGAAAAACATCTTTACTAGCGCTGTTGCGCGAAAGCCAGAATCGCGCAGCAAGTGGATCAAGATTAGCGCTGTTGCTTTTCATGAAAACTGGCCCCTTCGGGCATATATACGATTAAAGTAGTGATCAGAGCCAAAAGTTGTTGTGCAACAAAACGTTGCAGGGGGTTCTAAAAGGCCCTAGTTTCTTGTTTTTGTGTTTTTGTCGGAACTGGAGCTCGGATGGGTTTAGAGCGATAGAAGCAAGGGAAAAGAAGGTGTTGCGATTGGTGGTTTGGTGTGGTTCAAGCAGGACAAGTCCATCAATTTTTGCGCCCACTGGGGCACCTCCGACCAATAATGAATATATGCTTCGATGCAGCACCCACAATTCTCATGTAAGCACGCAAAAATAGAGTAGGTCGTTCGTATTTGTAGCCGAGCTGTAGTCATGTTGTCATACAAAGGCAGACGACTACTGCATGGACGACGACGACATCTTCCGCCAGTGCCGGTGAGAGAGAAGCAAGCTTGTTGGCACCGTAAGAAGTAGGGCGAGATGAATTGGGAAGGGGAGGTGTCCGCATCTGGACGACTCGTTTCGTTTGGGGCTATGCCATCGATGCCATCGCATATGCAAATGCAAAGATGCGACGAGGGATTTAAGCATAGGTGCGAGGGAAACGAACGAAAGGCCTCGACCAACAGCTCCTGGTGAAGCTACAACTGCTACAACCAACCCCCCTCGGACGTTGACAGCGTATGGATGGTATGGTATAGTATTTGTATCCGTACAACGGGATGCCTGCTGACAACCAGTTGACAACCGAATTGCTCGTCCGAAGCCTCCTCGACGGCTCGTGATGGCTGCAAAGGTTCCCGTCCGGCCGAGCTTGCAACGCTCGTCGTACGCAAACCAACAGACGGCTCGCTCTGACCGTCTCCAATCTAGTCGGAGATACGGCATCGGCGGTACTCGCAAGCTCGAACCTATAAGAGCCTCTAGGGGCAGAGATGGGGATCATTCAAACAGAAACTTTTTTATATAAGAATTCTAAGGCATAGTATTAAATCAGGTTAATTAGTATTAAATCAAGTTAGTATCCTTTAAAGGTATATGAATCTACGTAAACAGAAAATAAAATTCTTTTAATTTAAATATTAAATAAAATACTTTTATAATATTTTAATATATTATTCTTAGAGAATTATTTTTCTTAAAATTATGATTATTTTAATTTATTTTTATTTTTAGAAATTATATTTAAATAAAATAAATGTTCTTTCTGTCTTAGATGCCTTAGAATTCCTACTAAAAAAAAATTCTTGTCTGAATGATCCTTATCTCTTGTGTAAGAGGCTTTGCGAGAAGCCTCTCCTTCGGTAAGATTGGGCCGTCTCTAACTTGGACTAACATCAACGGTCGTCTGCAGCGCAGAATAAGTAAAATAACAGGAGTTACAGCTTAAAAGCTTCGAATCCATCGCAATTTCGCTGAGGAGCACCGGGCCCTCGCTGGAGTATTTAGGTTTGGCTGGACTGGTTGTGGTGGTGATGAGAAACGAAACGCAAATAATAATAAAATGGTCGATTGCTGTGGCTCGAATCCCGGCTTTGGTTTTCTCGGCCACCACCAGGGGTTGGCCTCGTCGCTGGAGCGAACGTCACGCGTGTCATCCTAAGAATATACCAAGACACAACCCAATTGAGCCATTATTTGCCCCTGACTAGAGAGTATTGGTTCAAAGGGCCGCGGCGGCGGTACTAAAGTAGCGGCTGCACCAGCCTGCGTGGGTGGATTCATCAATCATTCGGAATTTTTGGATAGCCGCACGCATGCATCTCCTTGATCGAATTTGGGTTGCTGGGTGCTGATCCTTTGGTCGTGTTGTAGGAAAAGTGGTGGTCCTGGTGGTCCAGCATGCATGGCAGCAACCAGCCAAGTTCATCCCGTCTCCTTCAGGCTTCCTCAGGCTTCTGGCGTTAGGGGGTCACTGCCGTTGATACCACGCTCCCTATGCAGCCGCTGCAGCCAGCGTATCGTCCTTTTTGCTGTCCAACCACCCCAATGACACCCCCATCAAGACACAATTTCGTAGTTGCAGACCCCATTGATACACTGGCTCTTGAACCCTTGAATTCTTTCTGCTGCCGTGTTTGTTGACTTTGCTCCTCAGAGTCCTCACTCTCCTGAAGCCTCTGCCAATGGCACGCCGCCAAGAAGGGCAAAAAAAGTGTAATTCGTAATCGTTCCTCTTGAGCCCTGTTGAGGCCGGAAAAGAGGGGATTCCAGAGCAGCGCACCAACAGCGCAGCAGCATCAACTCTGAACCCTCGAACCGCGCTGGGACATGTGCGGGACAACCCCCAAGAAGAGGACGCTGGCGGAAGAAACCAAAGAAGGCCGAGGGGAGGAGAGGAGGATTCCAGTGATTCCAAGCAACAAGCCACACCCGTCGGCTAGTAATTGTGGAAGGGTGGTCCTAGAAGGACGCGAGGCGAGCCAATCACAACGGCCGGGTATTTCCATATTTTGCCAGTGCAATTTCCTGCCGGACCCACATGGGCCCAAACCGCGAATCCTCTGGCCGTCCTTCGCTCGCTGGCTCGCTTTCCCCCCCGACACCAAGCAATTCACTCTCCACCCAGCACCTCCTCTCCCTCCTCTCCACCGCGAATCACACGAGGAACTCCATTCTCTCTTTTTTCCTCCCACGTTCTTTCTTTCCCAGGCCTCCATTCATCCACCGTCAAGATCGTCGTGATTTTCGACTGTCTTCCTTTCTCTCCAACATCCAGCAAACCGACTTTCTCACGGGCACATTCGTTACGGCCTCTTTCGCGTGCTCCCAACAACGCATTCCAGTGACTTTATCGCGTGTTTCAGCGGGTGAAGGTATTCAATCCAACCAGGGTAACGCAACGATACACCGAAGATCTCGAAACAAAGCACAAGACCGAACTCCTCACCTCTTCGACCCCGTCGTCCCAACTCTCCATCTTCCGCCGCCATCCCTTCAACAACAGACTACCTGCCCATTCGCTTGGATTCAGGAGTAAACGACCGACCGTCGTGACTAGTCAACAAGCTCGCTCACCTTCGACACGACATCGCGATCGAGTCGGAACCTTCATACATTCTCAACGACTGACTCGCCATCAACACCGAGGCCACGGCCATCAAAACGGACACGATGAAGTCGGCCTCTGCCTTTTTCGCTGGCGTGCTCGTCGTCGCCTCGACCGTAGCAGCAGCCGAAACTTCCGTGGGTTGCTACTCGTCTCTGAGCGATAGTTATGTCAAGAATGGATCGTATACCTACCAAACAGATGGTTATTGTTTGGGCCAATGTACCACCTACAGCGATACCAAGTACCCGGCGATGGCAATTATAAATGGTCTTATTTGCTATTGTGGAGAGGATATTCCAAACTCGGCGGCCTTGGTTGATAGTTCCCTATGCGACACACCGTGTGCTGGTTACGATAAAAGCAACTGTAGGTCAAGAGGGTACCCGGTGGCCGTGAGATGGTGCTAACAGTGAGATAGGTGGAGGAGCAACATATTACCAAGTTTGGGAGACCGGAGCCACGTCAAACGTAGTAACAGCTTCAGATGTTAGCAGCTCCAGCTCGAGTGCAACCAGCACTTCATCATCCACATCAACAAAAACCACCTCGCCATCTGTGGTTACGATTGGAGGAGAGACCGTGGTTGTCACAGCCAGTAGTTCAGCAAGCACATCGTCGGCCGCAGCCAAGAGTAGCGGTGGTGGCACCAACACAGCCGGCATCGCTGCGGGCGTCGTTGTCGGTGTTGTTGCCATTGCTGCTATTGCAGGAGGAGCATTCATCTTCATGCGTAATAAAAAGAGACGCGAGATTGAAGAAGATTACAAGAGGAATGCTGCCGTGAGCAGCTTTATCGCTGGCGGAGGGAAGCCACCAGGAAGCAGTGCAGGTGCTTCCTCGTTCAACGATACCCGCCTGGACCCATCGGTCATGGCTCAACGAAGAATGAGCGATGGCAGTATCGCTGACAACCAAGATTACTCGAGAAGGATTCTCAAGGTATGTAGCGGCTGAGAAATTTATGCCAGGATTTGCTGACTGATTTTCGCTAGGTAACCAATGCGTGATAGACCCAGCACTACAAAAAGACAACGAATTTTCCACGTCATTTAGCCTCTCCTGTGTCATCAATGGCGTTTACGGTCTCTTGGGTACATTGGTCTGCTTTCGGTCTCCAACTTGTGTTTTCAAGACCATTGGTGTTTTGTGTATAGGTGTGGCGTAGTTTAGGGCGAAAGAAGTCATACTCTCATCACCTTGAGAGTTAATTTCCTTTTTGACAACAAATCTACGATTACACAATCAACACGCTATCTCACACCGTCCTGTCCTTTCAGTTTATTTTCCACATTTACAAGTCATCAATCAATACCATACCGAACCAAAAGTCGAATATGACCGACGACCTCGAAATTCGGTGTCATGCCCCATCTCTTCCGATTCGCATTTACTGGTCACAATTCGATAATTCCTTCATCTCCCTCACAACAAAAGGAAGATTCTACCCGACCCCTCGACCTCGACCTCTTCGTTCTCCAGTCTTATGTGGCTTGGAAACATTGTATTTTAGGTTAGCCTGTTGGATACAGGTGGCCATCTAGTTGGTGTGGGAATGGGGACGTTACGGCGGGAGAGAGAAAGAGAACGATGTGTTCTAGTTACAATAGATCCGATGTAATGAAGCAAATTCAATTGCAGTATGAAAATTATAAAATATCTCATTTCTATTTTTTTCGTATAGGTGAAGTGAAGCAACTCTTTTTTGGCCTACTATGGTATGTATGTTTCAGCTTGTGAGGTTTGATTCCGATTTTCATTACAGGACTGGGAACAGGGAAAAGAAAAAAAAGAGTTTAAGGAGGGAGATGCTTATCGCGCCATGGCTGAAGAGGGTCTGAAGATCTTTTGCCTGATAAGTGTATTGGTGAAACGTGAGGTTTTAGCTTTTGGTCATATTTGTAGAGTTTGTTTTTTTGGTGTTGGGTTTTGGGGTGAGGGGATGGAAGGATGGGTAAATGGGTAGGTAGATTTGAGGGGGTTGGGGGATGAGTAGTGAGGAGAGGGGAGAGGAGAGGAGGGGAGGGGGTTTTGGGGCGGTGGGTTTTATATGTGGTGTTTGTGGAGGGGGTGGATGGATTGTGGACGTGTGGCGAGAGGTGGTGAGAAGTGGAGGGAGTGGTGAGGAGAGTGATAAAGGGATTTGGATGATGGTAGGTTTGAGTGGTAGATGGAGAGGATGCTGGGGATATTGTTTATGAGGTAGATGTAGATGTATTATGCGAGCGTATAAGTTTGGTTTACAAGCTTAGACACTTTCTTGATTCTCTGTTGTTATTTGGTATATTGAGTGTAGGAATTGGGAGAGGTATTGGGAGAGGTATTGGGAATGGGAAAATGTTTTCGAATTTGATTTTGGGGGTTTGAGG
Source organism: Hymenotorrendiella dingleyae (assembly GCA_003988905.1). Classification (NCBI taxonomy): domain Eukaryota; kingdom Fungi; phylum Ascomycota; class Leotiomycetes; order Helotiales; family Helotiaceae; genus Hymenotorrendiella; species Hymenotorrendiella dingleyae. The sequence continues at coordinate 53,933 of QYAP01000185.1, forward strand.
CGTTGGTATAATGAGGTTATATGAGAGCGTATAGATTAATTAGTGCGGTGGGTGGGTGTCGTGGTAATTGGAAGTCCCTCACTTTTTGATGCCATGCCGGTTCTGGTACGATGAAGCTCAAAAATCGAAATAATAATTTTCAATTTCTTTAGATGCTCTATGAGTCTGGCTAGATTGTCTATGAGTAGCATAATGAGATTCAAAACATAATACCAGCAGGCAACGTTCTTCTGGTGCCAGCGTTAGGGCGTCGCTTATTCAATACTACTTACTCGCTCCCATCTACCATAAGCACGCTTACAATTAATCACCTTCTCCCCTTCTGCTCAAAAATATATATAAAGAACAAAGCAAGAGTGACGTGCTACAAAAGCAACTTCCCAAACCACCTCACCTTCATTCCCCGTTTTTCGGCCCCGAGTTTTGGCAAGTCGGCTCTTTGACGCCTGGGCGGTCCGACCTAAGTCTTAGCGAGTGAGCGAAGCCGGCGCCCGAACAAGCACATCATCCACACCGTTTTGTTAGCAAACCAACCTGCATTCTTGCTGTCCTCAATCTTCACGTCGCCTATAAAGAGAACGGGATTCTCGCCAGGATATCAATTGACAACACGATTGCGGCGAAAATTCTTTGATTCTCCAGCAACTTTTTGGCGGGGTAGCTTTCGCGACAGAGATAGGAAGAGGAAGAGGGATTGAAGATGGCGGATGTTGCTGCGGAAATTGAGGAGGGAGGGTTGGCGAGAACGTTGAAGGATTTGTTTGCTGGTGCTGCGGGTGGTATTGCTCAGGTGCTTTTGGGTGAGTTCTTTTTTTTTTTGCTTTTGCTGAATGGCTGGAGAAAGGCTTCAAGATGGAATTTGAGAGAATCACGTGTGAGAGTGGGATGTGAAGAAGAAGATATCAGAGGCTTCTTTTATATTTGCTTTTCTGGTTCTTGGATTTGTCTACGATTGGGGAGATCTTGTCGGATTGCTCTTGACTTTTTCATTGCTGCCATCCTGTCTTTTGAGGTGGGAACCCCCAAAAACTAACACACCGCCAGGTCAACCCTTCGACATAGTAAAAGTGCGCCTCCAAACCACAACCCAATACCCCAACGCCCTCGCCGCCGCCCAAACCATCTACCGCACCGAAGGCGCCCTCGCTTTCTACAAAGGGACCCTCACGCCCCTCATCGGCATCGGCGCCTGCGTCTCCGTCCAATTCGGCGCCTTCCACGAAGCCCGTCGCCGCCTCGAAGCCTACAACACCTCCAAGAATCCTCTCTCCCCAGGCCTCTCTTATTCTCAATACTATGCCGCAGGCGCCTTTGCCGGAGTTGCGAATTCCGTGATTTCAGGCCCCATTGAACACGTGAGAATCAGACTCCAGACTCAACCACACGGTGCAAATAGACTTTACTCTGGCCCCTTGGATTGCGTACGGAAGTTATCCGCCCATGAGGGTGTCCTCAAGGGTCTCTACCGCGGCGAAGCCGTAACTATCATGCGCGAGGCCCAAGCCTACGGTGTATGGTTCATGGCGTTCGAATACATGATGAACTCTGACGCAGCACGCAACTCGATCGCGCGACCCGATATCCCAACCTGGAAAGTAGCCTTGTATGGTGGTCTTGCTGGTGAGGCGTTGTGGTTGAGCAGTTACCCCTTTGATGTGGTGAAGAGTAAGATGCAAAGCGATGGCTTCGGAGAGAAAAAGAGATATGCAAGCATGCGCGATTGCTGGGCGCAAACCTATAGAGGGGAAGGCTTGAGGGGATTCTGGAAGGGTATCTTCCCAACGCTTTTGAGAGCTATGCCTGTCTCCGCGGGAACATTTGCCGTTGTGGAGTTGACCATGAGAGCCATCAGTTAGGCGGTTGCTTGATATGTATTTGTTCACCTGCGAGATACTGCATTTACGGCCATTCGGGGAAGATTTCCAAGTCAAAAGCTCAACCTTACTTAGAACGGGATACATGGATGGATAGATAGAAAGAAAGGGCCAAAAATTGGGTGTCGAGGGCTACTGCGTTGTATAATTGCGTACTAGGTCAAAATCAAGAATTCAAGAGTTTCGTTCCTATTAAAACCTACCTTTCTCGCGGACGGTTGGAGGTTGAAGTCATATGAAGTTGCGAATACCCACTGATCAATTACAGACCTCATACCAATTCTCGTTAACGGGCTGACACAATGAGATCTAAAAGTTAAAGGAGAGAAAGGGTGCGGTAAAGAGGACACGGTAGATGGTAATACCGTATCGTTACAGACTTGTAATCCGACAGACAAGACAAATATTCAGGATTGGAAATTTCCTAGCATAGAATAGCGAGTACAGTAATAATTTTAACATTCGACCTAGACCCAGCATATATGAATCAAAGAAACAAATCTGCATACATATCCACCACTCCAAGGTTACAAGGTATACAACGTTCCTCGTACAAAACCGTTCTTGCAACAAAAGCAAGAACCAACCCAATTCCGCAGCCTTTTCTGGAGGTGACTTCTTTTCGTTGAGAAATTTTGACGTCTGTTTTTGCCGACAGTGCGCCTAAATTTTAAGGACGTGGACATTTCGTCATTCGGTGACTTTCAGATATCGTCTCTGCATTAAGTAATGACGACGTAGGACATTATGCTACAGTAGCCCAGTAATTACTAGCAGTACCAGCAGAATTCCATGACCCCATGAGATGACCCTATACTGCAATACCGGAGATAGACACAACCCTCACCATACATATGATGAGTAATCTCGGAATAAAAAAGTCGATACGCTCATGTATTTGATTCGCTATGCTCGGTTCGCTATGCCCATGGAGAGTATGAATGCTAAAACATATAACCTGAAAACCTGATAACCTGCCCCGTTCTCCTCAACACCCATCAAGCCCCCCTCTAAAAGGGTCCCTCTTCCAGCCCTCCATCTAATCACGCCGACGCCGCCTCAACCCTTTGCGCCAAAATCACCCTCGCCTCCTTACTCGAAATCCTCCCAAGTCCCAAGTATTTCAGACAATCCTCCGCCTGTTTCCCATCCGTATGGATCGACTTATACGCCTCGATCAAATCCAGCTGCCCACTCTGGTCCTCCACCTTTACCGGCAAGCTCAACAACTTAACGGCCTCTATCAACTTGGGCATTCCCAGCGCACTTTTGGGAACGATAGTGTCGATGACGCTTTGGATGGCATACATGTCGGCCATGAGACGCGCGGCGCCTAGACTGGTGAAGTTTTGTTTGACGAGGACATCTTGGAAGATACGGTCTTGGAGGGCGCTGAAGGCGGAGCGCCAAATGCGGCGGAAGGGGGGGTAGGCGAGGGTTTTGTGGAGGAAGGAAATGCTTTCTTTGAGTGTCTTGGGGAGGTTAGTATTTCAAATATGAGAGAGTTGTACTGTTACTTACGCGCAGTGGTTGGTCGAGTTCAGGTGTGATTGCCAAGTGGTTTGGATCTGAAATGAAATTAGTGAGCCGCTAAAATCACTTTAGAGGTGTCACTTACTAGGCACAAGTTCGTCGCCCACTGTAGACCACAAAGATTTTTCGAAATATTGTTTGAATGTTCTGGGAAAGGATTCTTCCACCGCTTCCACGAGAAGCTTCTCGGCCCTTTTCCGTAGACGTTCATAACTCTCGAGGATAATGTCAAATACAGTACCTTCGTGATCGGATCCAACGGCTTCAGAAGTGCTACTTTTGACCTCATTATAGGTCATGGGGCCTGCAAGCTTATCCTCGCCTCCACTAGTCTTAGCTCTCTCTTGCAATTGAGCCCAAAGATCGATGAAGAACTACATGAATCAGTAAAGTTCAGTTGGAAGAAGAATTATCCACTTACTTCACTATTACCCCACTCCTTGAGCGCGAGAATTACGTGTTCTGCGCTACCATATACTTTACACAATGTTTCTAATCCACCAAGACCTTCGAGCTTTTCTTGTTCTTCCTTTGTAATTCCCTGAAGTGCGCGACCGACAGCTGTGGTTGATGACATGTAGACTTCTAGCGAGTCGTTGAGAAGTTTGCAATATTGATCGAGGATTTCCGCTTGTATATCAATCATAAACCGAATTTTATGCGACCATCTCCGGATTTGTTTGTATTGTTCAGTAACAGCCTGAAGAAGGTCTATAACCTTTGTTGCTCCTTGGGTGTACTTTGTCTTACCAGGGATATTGCTGTCATAATCAATGGACCCCATGTCCGGGGAACGAACGATTTCGCGATATCGACCAAATGCAAAATCTTTCTCAACTGCGAACCATTGGGGAAACCATGTATCCAAGACATCCCAAGTCAGACCTTTCCATCCGATTTCATGATTGCCTCCATCATAGTTGTATTTTTCTCGGAGAACTTGGTCGAATCTCATCAATTCGGGTATAAATTTGCTCAGAGATTTGGGCTCTTGAGAAATGTCCACCATGACAGCATCGACCTTTTCCTTCAATGTTGGAAGCAACGCAGTGATAAAAGCAGCTACTGGGTCCACATAAAGGGAATTGCCTGCTAGTACGTTACTGCGAAAATGAGCGGTTAATATAGGGGCCAGGTGATCTTGGAGATATTGTGTCCGACCATCAAGGATTCCAACAAACCAAGGAATGAAGAACTCGCCAAACTAGATGACATTAGTAACATTTTAGAAGATATTGAAATTTGACTAACCCTATGTGTATCATTGAAGGCCCCGCCCGACCAAAAATGGAATTTAAACTGAGCCTTGAAGCAATTTGTGAGGACAGCCATGGGAAGAAGTATGAGAGGTCCCCTCGCTTTCAGAAGTTCTGGTCCTTGTAAGTCCAGCAACTTTTCAAAGCAGTCACTCCATTCCCTTGATGGTCTTTCTTGTTTCTCGGGCCATCCTTCTCGCTTAAGAACCGCTTCAAATTCGTCTGTCATAATCTTCTCCATATCCTCCCAAAGTTTGGTTGAAGCGTTTTGTACATGATTAACTAGGTGAACAGCAGCACCTTCAGCCTCTTTTTGGAGGTCTTTTAGTGACGACGAAAGTTCTTTCAACTGTATATATGGCTTCAGGGCCCCTTTGGGGTTTGCTGGAAGGTGGCCCCTAGCATCCTTCGACAGCTGGTCCACATCTTTCAACAACTCCACATATGCCGCGGCTAGTTCGACCCGGCGAAGCTTTTCCAAAGGGCCCTTCAAACGTGTGACAGTTTCCTCGGGAGTGCCCGCCGTGTCTAACTTTACGACCCGATTTTCTAAAATCTGCTGTTGTTCTTTCAAGGCCTGATTCTGCTTTACCGCTTGGATTGTGTATAGTTCCGAGTTCCTCTTGGCTACTTCCAGTTTCTTTCGTGTATCTTTCAACTGTGGGGAATTAGCATGGACAATGGGTATAGAGAGGATGCGCCTGGAAGTTTACTGACTTGTGCCTCCAACTGGATTCGGGTTGCCTCTACACTCGCTACTAAGGTGGGGAGATTGATCAAATCTGCTCTCGTCTGTAATTTGTCGTTCAGGTAATCGTCGATTCGACAATCAATCTCCCCATGCTCCATTTCCACTTCAGGATTCTTGATGACAATATGCTCGGCCGAGGGGTTCTTCCCTAGCTCGGGAGCCAAGCTGGCGTCCGGGTCTCGTTGTAGTTCATCAGACATGGTAAAGGAGGAGAAGAACCGGCGGTCGTGGAAAGAATGCGCGGTTTCAACGGTCGGGCGAGGTGATTCTGGTGGGGTGCCTCCAAAGCCGTGGAAATGTGTTCCTGACTTCTTTGACAGGGATCAGCACAGCATTTGGCGCGTCTCCCCACGCGACTTCCCGTCCTCGGCTCATGACGTTTCAGAAGTCAAAGCTTCAACATTGACACTCACCATCGCAACTTAAATTGCGATTTAACGACCACAATATTCACTGCCGAAATACTGTTCGATGATGCTAAAAAACCACAACCCGGCGTTTGAAGACGAATGTACAAATACCTCGGATCCGGGGGTCAGCTAGAGACGTCAACCCCGTTCACAATGGCAAGCCCAGCAAAAAAACGCAAGCTCAATGACTCCAAAGCGACAACGCCTTCTCGAAACCTCGATTATTTCTTTGGCAAGAAGAAAAACGACGGCGAGCCACAAACTTCGCGCATCGATACGCCATCTACGGGCAAACTAAACGATACTTCTGATTTGACGGATGAAGAGCTGGCAAGGAAACTACAAGCCGAATGGGACCAAGAACTTGCTGTTGGCAGAGAAGAAGCTTCGGAAGCAGCGCAAGGTGCAGAGGCAGCAAAGGCTGTTCCAGCGACTACAGAAAGCGTTGCTTCACCATCCAAATTAGACACGGAGGATATTGCTACCACGCTGGGGAAAGCTACGGTTGGGGAAAATGCGCAAGCAGTTTCTACGTCTGGTACAATCCCCCTTGGGACGAAGAATAAGAATACGCTCTCGTTGCAAGCAGCAGGTTCGGCCGAAGATGTAGTGACTTCGAATATTCTCTTTGATGAAAGTCCGTTGACTTTCGAACCGGCAAAATATATCGAAGATCTACAAGTGCATTGGGCAACAGAAGGCGGCGATGCGTCATATGCACTTCTGACGAGATGCTTCGTGTTGGTCAATAGCACTCAGAGTCGTATCAAAATTGTCGATACACTTGTCAACATGCTTCGCGTTCTTATTGAGGGAGATCCGAGTAGTTTACTGCCAACGGTGTGGTTAGCTACCAATAGCATCTCACCGCCATACATATCGCTTGAGCTTGGACTTGGTGGTTCGGCCATTTCAAAAGCATTGAAGAATGTCTGCGGTTTGGACAATAAATCTCTCAAGGCCTTGTATGATAAGGTTGGGGATGCCGGTGACGTTGCTTTCGAAGCAAAGAAGAAACAGAGCTTTACCTTGCGAAAACCAAAGCCTCTTACCATAAAAGGCGTCTACCAATCACTAGTGAAGATTGCCAATACGCAGGGCACTGGTAGCGGGGAAGTAAAGCAAAGGATTGTGGACCGTCTCTTGCAAGATGCGAGGGGGCCAGAAGAGTCTCGATACGTTGTCAGAACCCTTTGCCAGCATGTCAGTAAATTCTTGTTATCCAAATACGGAGACTAATGTCTTTGTAGCTGCGAATTGGTGCTGTAAAAACCACCATGCTGATAGCATTATCCCGTGCATTTCTCCTGTCGCGGCCACCGGGGGCAGAATTTCCTCTGAAGTCTCAGAAGGATCTTGCAGGCCTCAAGAAAGATGCTTTGGCTGAGGTTTGGTCAAGACCAGAAGAGATCGTGAAGGCTTGCTTTGCCAAACGACCAAATTATAATGATCTGGTTCCAATCATGCTTGAGATTGGGGTATGCGAGGAGCTGCTAATAAGATGCGGATTGACGCTACACATTCCCTTACGACCTATGTTAGGAAGTATTACTAGAGATCTGTCGGAGATGCTCACAAAGCTCCAGGATCGAGACTTCAGCTGCGAGTATAAGTATGACGGGCAGCGAGCTCAAATACATTGCGATGACCAGGGCAAAGTTTCCATATTTTCTCGCCATCTAGAATTAATGACGGATAAGTATCCAGATCTAGTCGCATTGATTCCTCAAATTCGTGGCGATGGTGTATCAAGCTTCATCATGGAAGGGGAAGTCGTGGCTGTGGATCAAGAGACGGGAGAGCTCAAGACTTTCCAAACACTTTCAAATCGAGCAAGAAAGGATGTAGCCATCGGCAGTGTCAAAGTTGAAGTCTGTCTATTCTCCTTTGATCTCATGTTTCTAAACGGTGAGCCACTACTCAGCCGCCCCTTCCGCGAAAGGCGAGAATTGCTCAGAAGTTTGTTCACCGAAGTGCCAAACAAGTTCACCTGGGTCAAAAGCATAGACGCCACATCCCAAGATTCCGAGACCGTCCTCGAATTCTTCAAGAGCGCGACAGACATAAAATGCGAGGGCATCATGGTTAAAATCCTTGACAACCTTCCAACTTCCAACCCTCTGGAAGATGCTCAGGAGAAAACCATTGAACCCGAGGCCAAGTCGGAATCTCTAAAGAAGAAAACCAAAGGCAAAAAGAGCACCACCACCTCCAAAGATGCACCACCCGAACCCGAAAAGAAAACCCGCCGCAAAGCTCTCCTCGCAACCTACGAACCCGACAAACGTCTAGACTCCTGGCTCAAGGTCAAAAAAGACTACAGCACCACCTTCGACACCCTCGACCTGATCCCTATCGCAGCGTGGCATGGCCAAGGCCGCAAATCGGCCTGGTGGTCCCCCATTCTCTTAGCTGTCCGAAACGACGAAACCGGCACGCTTGAAGCTGTCTGCAAATGCATTTCCGGCTTCACAGATTCCTTTTATAAAGTCAACAAAGAATTCTACAGAGAAGATGGCCCGAATGTGCTTGGTGGTAAGCCGGGATATGTGGAGTACCAGGGGGGCCACCCGGATGTGTGGTTTGAGCCGCAGGAGGTGTGGGAGATGGCATTTGCGGATATCACCATCTCGCCAACGTATACGGCCGCGATTGGGTTGGTGAACGAGGAGAAAGGTCTGAGTCTCAGATTTCCCAGGTTCTTGAAAAATAGAGAGGATAAGAGCATTGAAGAGGCGAGTTCGAATGAGTTCCTGGCCGGCCTTTGGAGAAAGCAGGAGGAGAAGGTGGTGGCTGAGGGAGGCGGGGGTGGGAAAGTTGTCGAGGAGGAGGGGGAGGATGAGTGATGTGGTTTATATTAATTTGCCGTAGTAGATATTGAGATATAGCGTGTCTTATATCTGTATTGCACCCTGTACACTTGGAATCCATGAATTAGCCAAGATACATAGACAAGCCGTCATGCTCTTCTTCGACATGTCCTTGATCCAACCCCAAAAATCTTATATTCGCTTAGCCAAAAAATAATATAACGCATTATGAAGTGGCCCCTTCCCCTTTTTGACTCCATTGTGCCAGGCCTTTTTAGAGAATTTCTCCCGCGAACGAATCTCTCCCGTTTTCAAATACCCTATCATTTTAACCCTCATTATACCAGGACATTCAGGAGATTACTATCATTACGGTTGCTGCGGGGTTTATTATATTACTGATTCGGTAACGTCGAAACCCGACTCATTCTCATCTCCTGATGGGCCCACCTAAGCGAGAAATAGGGGGAGTATGATAAGGCCACAAAGTATAAGAAAGATATACAGTAAAACATCTTTTCCTGCCATCTCGTCGTTCAATATATACGTGCTGTATCTTTTAAATTTTTATTGTACCGCACAACCAAAACTCCTCTTTTTCTACCAAAATCTGATTTCACTCTTAGGCTAAAACAATGCTTTCAATAACCCAACCTAACCTAAAACTCATCTCAGATTAGGTTAGATTAATTTAAATCTTAGATTAGATTAGGTTAAATTAATTCGAATTCTATAAAGATTAGATTAAATTAAGTTCATGAAATTTAAGATTAGGTTAGATTAAGTTATAATAAAATTAAGATTAGATTAGATTAGATTAATTAAAATTCGCTTAAATTAAATTAAATTTAGATTAAAACAAAAATATATTCTTATTAAAGGCTTAAAATACTTTAATTTCGATTAGATTTTCCTTCTTTTTTAAGTATTATATTTCTTTTACTTTAATATTAATTCTTATATATATACTTATTAATAAAATAGATACTTTTATATTACTTTCAATTAATGGTTTAGAATTAACTTAATCTAACCTAAAACTTATTTTAAATTAGATTAGATTAATTGAAAAATGAAATTAGATTAAATTAAATTAATTCGAATTCTACGAAGATTAGATTAGATTAGATTAATTAGAAACCTAAATTAAATTAATTTATTTAAATAATCTTAATCTTAAACTAAGATTAAATTAAATTATTAAAAATATTAGATTAAAATAATCGTTATAATATTACGATATAAAGAATACTTATATATTTTTCTTAATATTAATAATTAAAATTAAATAAAAGGTTATTTAGATATTACCTTTTAATAAAAAAGTAAAATTATTTTATTTTTTCAGAAATTAAAAGATAGGTTACCTAAAAAAAGGGGGGTAATCTAAGTAATATCTAAGTATTTTATAATATTTATTTAATAATTAATTAAATAACCGAATTTTATTAATATACCGATAAAACTATTATATAAAGCCGTTTAATTACTTTAAATATATAACTTTTAATATTTTAAAATATTCGATATATAATTTAATATTATTAATAATTTTTTCTTAATATAATAATTCTATTATTATATTTATTATAATATTATAAGTATTAAATATAAATATTATACGCTTTATTTTATAATTAAAAGGATTAAAAAAAAGATTATATATAAATCCCTTCTTTATAAATCTTAATTAAATATTAAATAAATATTCATATATTAATATATTTAAGAATAATATTTCTAATTAATACTTTTCTAAATCTATAATTATTTTATTAATAGATTAATTAAAAATTCGTTTAATTACGAAAATTTATTAATATTCTTAATTTTATTAGAAATAGAAAAAGAATAATAATATTAAACTATAAAAATATTTATATATATATATATATATTAAAAATCTATTAATTAAATATTTATACGTTAATAATCTTTTAATTAAATATTTATATATTAATAATTTTAATCCTTATTTTAATTTATTTTTATTATATTTATCTTTAATAATTAATTTCGAATATCTTAATTATTATTTTTTAAATTTATTATTAATTTCTAATTTAAGAATAAGAAATATAAAAATAATAAACCGTATTTTAAATATAAGTTTAACTTTAAAAATTATAAAAAGATATATATTTTATATAATTAATGAAGATATATATTATTTAAAAAGTAAAATATTATATATATAATAGATAGAATAAATAATTATATTAATTATTATTATATTTATTATAAAAGCTTTCTAATAATATATATAAAAGAACAATAATAATAAATATAATTTAAAATTAATTAATAAAGATTCTTTATATCTTATAATAATAGTTTAAAAATTATTATATTTAAAGAGTTTATAAATATATTTAATATATAATTTAAGAATCTTTTAAAATATTAAATTATAAATAATAACCTTATTTTTTATATTATAGATAAACTATGAATTTAATAGTTTTTTTTATATCTTAATTCTAATATTAAATTTATTTTAAAATAAAATCTTTATTATTAATTTAAAAAGAAATTCGAATTAATTAAATAATAAAAGAAAAAGGATATTATTAAAATTATTAAAAAGAATATTTATATTAATTTTATTACGGATATTTAAAATAATAATATAAATTAGAAATAAATAACCACTATTTATTATTATATAAATTTAAATAGAAAATTTATAATTTATATATTCGATCTTATTTTATTTAAAAATCTTTATTATAATAACGAATATTTTTATAAAAAACTTTAATTAATTATAAAATAATATAATATTTTATTATTAATATTAATAATAATATATAATAATACTTCTATTAATAATAGTTTTCTTATTTTTTTTAAAGAAATATATATTAAAAAATAGAGTATATTATTTAAAATAGATTAAATAAAACTTTTTTTATAATTTAATAGAATAGAAAATAATATTTATTATATTTCTTATATTTATAATAACGTGGTTTATCACCGAGCGGCGCATATCACCGAGCGGCGCACTTCCCCACCACCCATCACTTTGGAACACAATTAAACAACCACAACACA
>QYAP01000186.1:0-109465 GCA_003988905.1 Hymenotorrendiella dingleyae
TAAGTGGTTGAACCCCCCCGTAAGACAGAAAATTCTAGTAATTTCTAGGGTGCGCACAGACGAAAAACCTCAGATTTTTACGGCCTGTACGAAGTATGTCTTGGGCAAATCAACCCAAAGGAGGCCACCATGTCAGCACCGAGCCCCTAAAAGCAGAAAGCGATTCTTATTAAAATATCGGGTATCTTTGACATAACATCAATCCTGTGACTCCTTCCATCTTTGGGCCTATGAAGTAAAACCCTCCATGTTTTCCCCCATCCATTTCTGCAAAGCCCCACCATGTCCCTGATAATCCCAGTAAAGAAAAACCCTGTATCAATTGCTCGAGTATTCAAACTTCATTAAGCTTTTCCACCTTTCGGGTCCTCGTTCTCGGCTTCTTCGTCCTTTTCAGTCCCGCTAGCTTCCCATCCAGAATTATGACGACTGAGCTTGCCAACTGAAGATGGAGCAGCCACATCTCTAGGACTTGCCAATGGACTTCCAGGAGGCACTGCAATTCCTCCGATACTTCCACTGACACTGTCGTTTCGGCCATGCCCGAGCAAGCCGCTTTTCATGCTCCCGCCATCAGCAACGATTGATTGTTTCCCAGCATAATAACTGTTTCGCTCACTTGGGAGTGCTGGTGCAACGCCAGTGGCGGAGTAGATGCTCGCTCTCTCATTTAATCCCCCGACACTTGGCCTGGGTTGGTGTGGTGTGGGCGTCGCTAAATCAATATTGGCACTCAAGACACTAAGGGGAAGACTTTCGCGGCTACCACCAAATAGTGAAGAAGGAGCTAGAGCACGAACAGAAGCGTCCGTATCCATTGATCGCCGTCTTCTCCGCTTGGACGACGACGCCAGGGTAAGAATTGATGCATTGTCTGTCAAGAGGTTGTTTGCTGTTGCAGTATTGTATGTAGCCGGATGTCCTCCACTGGCAGTAGGGGCCAGATGCGCCGGTAAGGCGGTTGGGGGCGGAGAAGTGGGGAATTGGTGGGAGAATTGTATAGTTTGGGGGTTGTTGTTGTTGTTGTTGTGATGTGTTGCAGTGACAGTTGGAATTACGGCAGATTGAATTGTAGTAAGAGTGGTGGTGAGCGATCGTACGGATGGTGCTGGGGAGGAAAATGTACTGTCTGCACCTCTAGCAGAGCTGACCCCGCCAACTGTCGCATTTGTTCCCTCGCCGGAAGAGGGCGCGTGCGATGGTGCTGCTTCTGAATGTGCCACGTCTGGCTCCGTAGACATTGTAGGCGCCGTCGACTTGTTCCCTATAGTAGGAGGGGCTTGTCCATCTCGCGAAGATAGAGCCGAGTGTCTGCTACGGTTCAAAGAAGGTGTGCTCATTGAAACTCCCGTAGGTCCTGTCGAGAAGGAGCCCTCGCCATTTCCGTTCGGTATCGAGGAGTGCCCATTGATCTGACCAGATTCTGGATATGGATTGTTCTTCTTCTGGTTCGCAAGGCGCTTCGATTGCGTTTTCGAATGGTGTGCACTTCGTTTCGCAGGATTGGAGCTGGAGGCATCTGAGGAGCTGTTCTTGAAGTTGGCCAGCTTCTTCATCCACGTCGAGAAAGGCCGTCGACGTCCGGTGCGCTCTGTCGCTGGCATCTTTGTTAGCTTTGAAGACACATAGACTATACAACGTGGGAATTCTGAATAAGGCGTTGAAGCAAGGCGGCCTTTCGGTGTATGGACAAGGGAGCCAAGGGATAACAGGCATAACGGACTACGGAGCTACGCTACGTACCGTGTGGTGGCGACTGAACTGTCTCGGTGGTAGCCATATCCGTGGGATTCTTGTAGCGGTATCGCAGCGGTGCCTGAAAGGTATGGGTATGGCTGTTTCCCGTACCTGGCAGATGCAGCTTGACCGTCTGATCTGGTGGTTGAATGGGAACAAACAGCGAGCCGGATCGAGGGGTGAGGAGGAGCGGCCACCTGATATACCCCAATACTCGTAATGGCCGAGGAGCCGAGAAGGGCCTGGAGAATTCGCTAGCGGTGGTGAGGAGACGGTGGAGGTGCAAGCGAGAGGAGAGGTGGGGTTGGCAGAGCGAGTGGCTCAAGGGGGGAAATGGGCGAGATGGATTTTTTTTGAGTGTTTCCCCAGTATAGTGTTGATGTCTTTCAATGGAGGGTGTCGCACCGCGGAATCTCCACGAGGCTGCCGGATGAAGCGCCCAAGGTGACCGAAATGGACCCGCATTGAGACAATTCGTGTGTACCCCCATGTCCCCTGAGTCCCCCCACGTTAAAGCTCCTCAGCCTCGACATCACAACATCAACATTACAAGCTTTCAGGTTCAACATTGAAGATATACACAACAGCGTTCCCATGCATTGCATCGCTTGACGTCTCTGTGCCTACGATAACCTGCAGTGATCGAAGCAGTGCTTTGCAAGCTTATTTTTACTCATTACGACGGCGGCAAAGAAAGTACCATCTATTCCTGCTAGTCGCTACCATCAGTCTACCTGGCGGGAAACTCATGTGTTCGACCTGTTCGACCTGTGGTTCACGAGAAGTCCAAAAGAGAAATTGAGACACTTTTTTCCGGGCCCGGGGACTGAGTGATGGCTTCCTGGCTCGACGGCCCTACGCACGAAGGAGGAAGGTGCCACTTTGTGCCTCATCGTACTTGTACTCTTCAACCCATCTAAAGACATTCTCATGCCGTACTCGGAAGTTCTGTCTTTGCAACCATCCAAGAAATATGTCCATACAACCATTACCCCCTGATATTGTCGCCCAAATAAAATCATCCATCGCCATTACGAGCCTCAATGCTGTCATCTGTGAACTTGCAAAGAACTCTCTTGATGCTAGTTGCTCCAAACTCGACATCAGCATAGATTACGCTCGAGGTGGCTGTATGGTAGAGGACAATGGCTTCGGGATACTGCCTTCAGAGTTCAGAGAAAGTGGCGGGCTGGGAAAGCTTCATCGTAAGCCAAATCCGGCACATGATGTGAAATGCAATACTGATGTCTCCTAGACTCATCCAAGCTGAATAGCAAGACTCCTCTACACGGGAGGCGTGGATGCTTTCTAGCCTCACTCTCCGCAGTAGCTTTGCTTTCAATTACATCCCATCATCATATGCATCATTCCCACAACACAATCGGAATGCACAAGTCTGAAATAGTCTCTAGACAGACACCAGCTCCTGCACATCAACACTTGTTATGCGGTGACCAGGGAACACGAGTTACTGTGCGAGACTTATTTGGCAACATGCCTGTAAGGGTCAAGCAACGAGCTATCACGGCCGAAAAGTATCGAGGGAATAACAAAGACTGGGAAGATCTCAGGAGAAATATTGCGATCCTGTTGCTGTCTTGGCCCCGGAGCGTTGCCGTTACTATTCGAGAGACTGGGACAATGCAGAAGGTGGTGATAAGGTTACCCTCTGCTACACCACATACCGAGTCGTCGAGGGATAACATCACGAAAGTATGCAGCATACTCACGCAAGCATCCATAATTTCACAAGAAGAAACTTCTTCTTGGGTTGGCATTTCTGCAAGTACCGAAAATTTTCAATTTACCGGCACTATTTCGCTGGAACCTTCTGCCACTAAGAATATCCAATTCATTTCGTTTGATATACAACCAATTTTGGCCATCGAGGGGCAAACGATGTTGCATGAAGAGATCAATCGCTTGTTTCTGAATTCTGCTTTCGGTAATGAGGAGGATACCGACGATCTAGACGAAAAAGAGAGGAGGAGACGTGCCAACGATGCCAGATACAAATCGGACGGCTATACAAATAAAGAGTTGAAGGTAGGAAGAAAAGGCGTCGAGAGGTGGCCTATGTTCTATATCAATATACGACAACTGAATAGTTCTGGATCATCGAAGGGCATTGACGTGGATGAGGTCCTTGATGGGAAGGGAAGCAACTTAGGCGCAATTCTGGAATTGATGCAGGCGATGATTGTGGAATTTCTCACTCGGCATCATTTCCGACCAAAAAATCGACGCAAGGTTCACTTTCGTAACGATACCGAAGATGATGGTAATATCACTGGAAGTAAATCCGATATATCGCCCACTCGAGACGGTGGAAGTAAAGAAAGCGTTGTTGAACCTCGCCAACCTTCCTCGACTCAAAATCTTCTAACTTCAGAAGACCCGAAACACAAAAATCACAAGATCGTCAAAGCACCAACTCCGAAAGACGACTTGCTTGGCCTGAACATCAAACTTCCATCATTTCGACGATCATCATCCCAGCTTGATTCTCCATTTGATGCGTGGTCCCATGTCAAAAAGGGGGCAGCATACTCCAAATCTACAGAGCGGAAACACAATGTTACTGAAAGTAATCGAGGAGCCACCACGCCACCTGTTCGCTCGGCCTCTGCTCGTAACCATTTCAACCAAAAACCTCTTATGTCTTCAGATGGCAAACTTCTTCGACCTCCCTTTAGCGAAGCAGGCTCGAATGATCGTTCTCACTCTACATCCCGTACCATTCTGGGAAAACCCCCTGCCGTCTCAGCGCCAGCTAGTGTCTCTAGTAGCGATGAGACCGTCGAATGGATCAATCCCACCACCAAGGTCAAATCACTCGTCAATCAGAGAACAGGCCATACCGTAGTCGCGAACAGGACCAAACCCGCAAATAACAGAGATATCCTTTCAAGCGGGTTAGATGGTCCGGCATTTTCTCGATCAAATCTGAAGAGGACCCACTCTGAGAAGGCCAGCGATCCCAGCTGGATCAAAGACATGCTCAAGAATTGGGAAAATCCGGTCTTTGCTCCAGCTGAGCCATCAATACCACAGGTATCAATTGACGGATTCGAAGATGCAACTAAAGAGGTCCTTTGCGGCAAACGACATGTTTGTTCTCAAATCGACGTCAACCGTGCTTTCAAAGATGCGTCGCGAGTCAGCGGTCGGATTTCCAGGGATGCTTTGAGGGCTGCGGAAGTCATTTCGCAGGTTGACAATAAGTTCATTCTTGTGAAACTCAACGCCAGTGAGAAGGTGAAGGGAGAAGGAACGATGTTGGTTATCATTGATCAACACGCTGCTGATGAACGTATTCGCGTCGAGGCGTTGATGCGAGAGCTTTGCACGGAAAATATGGGCCCAAGTGAGTCGGATGTCCTGACCACTGCGCTGGAGAAACCTATCACTTTTGAGACTTCGGCGAGAGAGATTGAGCTGTTACGCTTGCATCGTCGCTATTTCTCGAGGTGGGGGATCTTGTATCGTTTTGGGGTGCTTGATGAGGGTTTGAAGGGGAAGGGGAGGTTTGGGCAGAGAGTCATGATTGAGAGTCTTCCTCCTGGTATCGCTGAACGGTGTAAGATCGATCCGAAGTTAGTTATCGATCTTCTCCGTACGGAGGTGTGGAAGTGTGACGAAAGTCCACCGACAACAACATCTCTTCCCAGCGGAAAAAATCCCGATGAAGCGTGGCTTCACAAAATCCACGGCTGTCCTCAAGGTCTCCTCGATATGCTGAACTCACGCGCTTGTAGGAGCGCGGTTATGTTTAATGATGTGTTGACCAGGGAACAGTGTCAGATACTGGTGGGGCGGTTGAGTGGGTGTGTGTTGCCTTTTCAGTGTGCGCATGGGAGACCGAGTTTGGTTCCTTTGGTGGATTTTGGGGGGTTGGGTGGGATGGGAGATGGGGATGGGGATAGGAGGGGTGAGGAGGGGAAGGGGGATAAGGGGGATGGGAAGGGGAGTTTTGGGGCTATGGTTAGGTTGTGGAAGGGGGGTATGGGGAAGTAGGGGGAGGGGGGGATTAGTTGTTAATATGAGGTTTGATTTCTTCAGGCTTCGAACTCCCTGTAACTCGCTGTAACTCGCTGTGATTTCAGGCTATGTGCGATATGCAACAAAACCCCCTTTGTATTACCGTCCTTAGATGACATAGGTGGGTGAATGAATGGGGTTGGAGGGGGATTGGCTAGACGTAGGGTGGACTGGGGAAACGATGAGGCTTCCAATTCTTTCAGGCTTCTAGCTCCCTATAGGTCTCTATAACTTGTTGGAATTTCAAGCTATGTGCGATATGCAATAAAAGTATTGAGGAGTGCTGAAGTTGGATTGTAGAGGTGGGTGAATGAGGGGGTGGAGCGGGGTTGGTTAGATGTATGATAGTTTGGAAAATGATAGACCTTTCAATGCCTTCAGGCTTCTAGCTCCCTGTAACTCCCTGTAGCTCGCTGTAATTTCAGGCTATGTGCGATATGCAACGAAAGTATTGAGGGGTGTTGAAGTTGGATAATATACATGGGTGAATGTAGGGTTGCTTAATGAATTCAGTGTTTTCACCCTCCCCTCCCAGCCTTCAAGATAGGTGAGGAGGAATGCCATTTCTCCCAGCCTGCCTAGGAAATCCATTTATCCTAGCCTAGCCTATCTGAGCTTTCAATTCCTCCTCTTTTGGCCTGCCTGAGCTTTTTTTGATTCATCCTAGCCTCTTCTAGCCTGTTATTTGTATTCCTTCTCTCCTAGCTTGCCTAATTAGGACATTCCTCTTCGTCTAGCTTGCTTAAGCCTACCTAGCCAGGACTAGTCTCGAGAGGGAAGGGTTAATTTCCGACTTCCTGGGCCGAAAATGGTGGCTCGGAACCTTAAGCGAGCACTTCCGAAGCTCTTCTAACCTGCCGAACCCTCCTCACTTATTCAGCCTTGAAAGTGCTTCTTTCTGCCCGAGAGATCTATTCCTTCTCTCCTAGCCTGTCTGAGAGTTCTATTTATTGTATTCTAGCCTGTCTGCTAAGATTTTGATTCCTTCTGGCCTCTTTTAGCCTAGAATTTGCATTTCTTCTCGCTTAGTTTGCCTAACTAGAGTATTCCTTTTCGCCCAGCTTGCCTGGGGAATCTATTCCTTCCAGCTAGTCTGGTGCTTTATTTAGGCTGGGAGGGGAGGATGAAAACACTGCCAGATAGAAAAACACGCTCTCTCTCTCTTTCTCTTTTCTTCTAAATAGGAATGCGCGCATATCTCATTCCCCCCTCTTCTCTTTCTCTCTCTTCTTCCAGATAGAAATACGCGCACTTCTTTTCCTCTTATCTCTCTCCTTCAAATAAGAATACGCGCACGTCTCTTCCCCTCCTCTCTTTTATAAGTTACGCTTTTGTAGTACAAAGACCGAGTTCGGATATAGGTAAGGCTTAAAGGTAAAGCTCAAAGTCTATAAACAAGGGTTCTTCTATAAGCCAATCACAGCCTATTCATATATAAATCTTAACTGATATACAGATATAGCCTATGAAACGAGATAGGTAATCAACAGAAAACTAGCAGGTTATAAACAAATTAAACGAGGATAGCTGTAGTCCGCTAAGGTAGGTAAAGAATCAAAACGAACTTAAATTTGAAAGTCGTCAAAATAATTGACAATAGAATTTGATTTCGAATCTATTCCAAGAATACATTTGATAAGATTTGGTCGAGTTTTGAAGATGTTTTATTATAAGAGTAATCAGAATCTCGCGAAAACAGGTGCCTCAAATTGGCCGCTTGTTTCCAATACGTCGAGCGGGGTTAGGTTGGCTGGATGTCCAAGGGGGTCAGTCACGTGTCAAAGGACACGGACCACTATCACGTGCCCGAGCTAGGCATAACTTCTCTTCGATCCTTCCGATCTTACTTCTTTTTTACACGTAATCACAACCCACTTTTCCTCAGACATCCTTATCAAACCGACAATATGTTTGTCCAAAGTTAGGCGATGGCCACGACCTCTCCCAAGACAGCCTTGCATTGCTGCCTATTTCTTGAAATTCTTGCAGCCTGAATCTACGATTGCAATCTCCTCTTCTTGTTCTTCTCTCTTGCCCGGCGTTGGGCTAGGAAGGAACGACCATACTCGGTACCTAGTATGTAGTCGGCCTCAGAACCCACTCTCAGATCAATCAATCCCATCCCAACTCTTCTACACCGGCCTACACTCATCGCAAAATGAGTTTTGGTTTCGGAATTGGCGATTTTATCGCTGTCGGAGAGCTTGCGCATCGCTTATACACAAATATTTACCTAGTGGCTCGACATGCGCCTCAAGAATTGCATCAGTTGCAAAATGAGGTTGCCACGCTACACATGGCCATCAATTTGCTTACCGAGGAATGGAAAGACGAAAACAGTACCCTCAAAAGGAGCGGAGAAGAGAGGGTCAAGACCGTCAAGTCGGTTCTCGACGATACAAAGAAGACTTTGCTTGAGTTGGAGAAGCTATCCAAGAGCTTCAAGCCTCGCGATGGTACTCTTGGGAAGTTAAGGTCGGCTTGGGACAAGACCAAGTTTGCGGCAACCTTGCCGAAAGTGGATGCAATTCGAGCGAGGCTTCAGCATCAGAACGGTACTATGCAGTTGATTTTGGTATCTGCAGGAAAGTAAGGCAGCATCTGGCGTTTTTACATGTCGATGTCAGCTAACGTACCGTTACTGTTAGCTCTTCACTCCAGCGCATGGAGACCATGGACCGTAAGATGATGACCGAAATACAGAATCTGACTCAAATGATTGCACAACTCACCCAGAAGCCTTACGACACAGACTCATACGAATTCAGGTCGCCCCTGACTTCTTTATTCCTCGCCGAGATTGAGAAATCCGGACGGGGTTGGAAAACTTTCGGCTTTGATGACTGGTTGCACGCCGGTCAATGGTGGCTAAGATCTTTTCAGGGTTATATTCACACCGCAACAAACGCCGAACTGAACCAGGAAGGTTGCCTTGAAGTCCAGTCATATGTTGATCTTCTAAAAGCATCTTCAATCTTACTCGACATATTACCTCTACATCCATCAATCAGGGTTTGGGATCCTACAAAGGAATATCTTCAGTTTCAACTTCTAGCCGATATGCTCAAAAGCGAGTACGAACAAATCAAAACTAGTGGCCTTAAGCTCCCCGATCTAGCATCAGCTCACTTGGCAGATCTTCGAATATGGATGGACCCGGTGCACACTGTTCAACTCCAAGCCGAGACTCGTGGTACCAGAAGGCTATGGGATGCCGGAGAAGAGGAGACATTGTTTCAAGCCCGCGGGCAGTACCGCTATGATCATGCGATTAAACCTGAAGACTGCATGATACTCGTTGTTGTATCCAAGAAAGATGCCTGCAAAGCGAAGATCGTTGCACAAAATCAGAGGGGATTCGAGCTGATCAGTCTCCGAATCGACTTTGATCTCTTACGGGGAAAGTCACTTCCAAATCATGCTGGACAAGATGAAGATTCGCTCACCACCTGGCCAAACTCTAAAATCGACTATGCAGATTGTCTCAGACCCTTGGGAGATTGTCTGAGTAAGCTTCGGCTAGGTCATATCGAGTTCATTTTCTCTAACACAGTGTACCTCGAAGAACTTTCCATTATTCTTCGAGGGATCATCTTCTGCCAAACAGTTCTTGGTGCTATCAAAGACCACCCTTTCCTCCACGGCGTTATTTTGCTTTTCGCTGTTGCGTCCAACAATGCTTCTCTCGTAGAGAGAGGCCTGAGAAGCTGTAAAGCATGGAGCTGTTTGGACTATGCTATCGATTCCGAGGACACAGTCTTATCAATCGCGAAACTGGCCGCTTCAAAATATATAGTATCAGGAAATCCAAGCCAACACAGAAGATCTTCGTTATTTGATGGTACGAGGAGCTTTTGTCCAAAGCTTTCTGAGGATGGGGACCTTCAGAAGGAACAGACTATCTACTACTGGGCCTATGATCTATGTGATGCACTAGTATCGATTGGGTTGCCACTTGATTGTCTACGTCCACTCAATATGACAGACCACCTTTGTGAGTCACTTTATTTGCATGCCCATTACTTTTTCCTATAGAGTCGTTATTTGCGTTGTCAAAAGCACTACAAGTAGCTAACTCACTTTATATCAGATAAAACCTATGATCCCAACGATCTAACCGATGACCCCTGGTTCTCTGTCGAGTCCTGGAGCTCCTGGAAAGTAAGACAGAGTGACAAGAATTACGACTCGGAAAATTCTATAACGCCTAGGGCGTCAATACTTAATGGTGTAGCAGAATTCGCAATCGTCAGAGAAAACCTTGCTTTGTTGGGATCCCTCTCCGGTACGGACCTTGCCGTCAATATGCCTCGAAATGAAATGACCTCGTCGTTTAGTCCTCAAAATGCTTGTTGGTCAGCTTATTGTGCAGTCTGGACTTCCTATGGATTATACTACCCCCTACTACACTTTGCGGTAGCATATTCATCTCCTGATGCGATCAAACTTCTTCTCAAACGGGGAGCCGACCCCTCACGAAGAATCAAGATGAACGGGCGCCAGCGGGGCTGGACCGCATGCGAGTATGCAATCTGGACGGAGGATACAGAATCGGTGAATCTGCTTCTTGGATACCAAAAACTCCATGACCTACTTGAATTTTCTTTGCTAGTGGATGTCGTGGACAAATCAATCCAAAACAGCGTCGCTTTAGTCGTTGAAGGTATGATCACACCATATGTCGAAAGATATGGAAAAGATCTTGGGATACGCATACTTCAAATTAGAGAAGGGGAGAAATTGTTAAATGCCTTCTGCCACGGCCGATCTAGTGACTCAAACTGGGCGGGAGAAGAAAATGTCTACGATGAGTCACGCAACCGAATTCCTGGCACAGCGGAAAACACTTGCTATGAAAAAGGAATCGCAAACCCCCGTATCAACTACTTATACCGACACACAATCGATGTACCCCAGTCGGAAATTTGGTATGCTTGCTATCATGGCGATGTCGAAGTTCTTGAAACATTTCTCACTGAACAGAAAGAGACCCTACAAAGCTGCGATGACAATGTAGCGGAATGGCTAAGGAACTCATATATGGTCGACTGCACACTAGCACTCATTGCGCGCGATGCATCACTCGGTCAAGTACCTGAAAGTATAACGACTAAGAATATAGTGCTTGCTCTTTCTGCTGCAGGTGTCAGCTTCAGTATCGTTTCTCTTTTCGAATACAAATATTTTGATGAAGTCAAAAAAACAACCGAATGGGTATATGATGAGGCGAATAGCCCCTTGGGCCTTGCTTTGAAGGTGGGAAGTTTCAATGTGGCAAAGATATTTTTTGATCATGATTCAACCAAAACAACATCCGAAACAAGGGAGTCCCGACAAGGTTTTTTACGCCGCGGTATGAAGTCAATTCTTTTGCAACCTGGTGCAACTGTTCGGCTAAAGCTAACAAAAAACAGATTGGGCAGCAGATTATGTTTTGCAGCAAAAACGGTCTAACGGGGATCTACACGATGCTTTTCTCGATTGGCTCCTCGAAGATAGTGTAATCACCCATTTGTCTAACGAAGCTATGAACTATCTGCTGGAAGATACTTCGGATGATTGGAATTCAGCACAAAGACAACCCCGGATATGCTTAGTAGACTATTACAACACGGGGTTTCAACCGTTTCTGGCGGGCCAGAAAAGGGGGGAAGCTTGCCTTCTTACCCCCGAAATCCTTCTTCATTCCTAAAAAAGAATTCCAATACTATAGCAGAAGTTGAATTTCTCCCCCCTTTTACCGCTTTACGACAGAAAAGACCTTCCCTTAAAGGAATCTAAGAGACTTTTTCTCTTTCCTCAATTCTTCTATTCTATTCTAAAAGAAATATCTAAGACCCCTATTAAAGGCCAACCCTCGCAGCCTTACCTATATGGACGAGGTACTCTTTTAACATATTCGTATCCTACCAGCGATATGAACTATCAGGTGACATTACTTTTATGTTGATTAATCAAAACGCGTTGCTTATTTCTACCTTGACGTCCATAAATTTCCACGCCATAAAGAAAGCAAGCTTCAATTAGGGTACAAGATGATATATAGAGGCTCGCTATTGAATGGGTAGAAAGGACCATGGAATAGCTAGTCCTAATTTGGTTAGAATACTTGGAAAGAATCCAACGAACATCTAGATTTTGGAAACACCAAAACGGAAGTTACCAGGGGGTTTCGAATTTTCTTGACTAGGCTTCGGGGTTCTTTAATTATGTGTATTTGTGGTAGAAGTTATCTGCTGCATGAATTATTAGTTTTATTAGAAAGTCTAGCAATATACCTAATATCCGCCTTTATAAATTCTCTGATTGACTGTATAAAGGGCTTATATTACACGTATACCTATTATAGTACATCCGTAGACTCAGACTTCATGAGTCCACCTATATGGCGCGCAGATTAACGGCCAAGCTAAAAGGTAGCAGATTACGTTATCTTCCTTCGGAAATATATTTAATATATAACATCAAATGTTCCCTTGTGCAACTAACATATGGCCAGCAAGATATCAACGACTTCCGGCTCCCCACTCGTAACGTAGCATCATTTGGAAGTGTGCGAAGGAAGGTCAAAGGTAAGTTGTGTTCAACAGTACCGGACTCTAGCAGATGTACGAGAAAGGCTATAAGATCAATATCCATATTCCTCAAGAGCGCTCAACTAATAACATACACCCCAGGAAAACCCATTAATCCGCCCAAAGAATTCTCACAAGGCCAAGAACTAACTCCATGTTTTCGCTGAGGTCGGGCTGGCTGAAAAAGCGAGATGGACAAAAAACAGTAGGAAATCGGGCTGTTTTCTGTTGCGTGGAGACCGTGGTTTCGTAGCAGCGGGAGATGCTGTGACATAATTATCTTGTCCATGCAATGAGTCTTCGAGGACGATGATCGTTTCCATTCAGCACTACATAGATATAGCCAACTCTCATCAACTCTCACAAAACCATCATCCAACACCGAATTGATTTTGGCAGACCAAACTCCTTGTGATGAACGCTTGATGTGATCGTAGCGGAGGAGGAGGTCTTGGACTTTGGACACTGAATCGAATTGATTAGCAGATGCAAAAACCCAATTTCATTATTTCATGGGAGTCCTTACGGCAAGAAAACATGAGGTATGAAGGGGGCGTCCCCCTTGCGAAGGCGGAGTTCGTACAACTCAACGCACCTCTCGGGGTTGACGACTTAAACTCACGCATTTCCCAGAGTATCTATCCCTTTCTGCCCCTCATTGTCCCACACCATCAAAGAGAATGGAGGTTAGAATGGGAGAGATCTCTCCCGTTTCCCAGATCTTCTCCCATTTTGACCTGACCACCTTATCGTGCCAGATCTATGAAAAAGGCTCAAATATATCAAGTAGAATAAATAGGTGGGGGTGTAGAGTCATTGTAGAACCAGTTAATATATCCCAACCAACTCATACTCAAATCACCATCACCATCACAAAAGCTAAAATCTCGAAATTTTCTTCTTTGGTTTCTTCAATTTGAAAATCAATCATGAATTCGATAACTAAAAGCTCGCGATGCTAGTAGCCGAACTTGAATGCTCTGCAGCAGAGCTCCAGGTCCATCGCTCCTCTCTTTTTTGGCCCGTGGGATCTTGCGACCAAATTCCAACTCAACTCTCTTGACTACTAGTGACAAACAATCAGGACCGAGGCAAATCGACCCCCCCTTCCACATTCCTGATTGATACATCCATCGTACATAGAATAGCCGTGACAGGAAAAAATCGGCTTTTGAGGCGTGAGCCTGTTTTCTCATCCACCTTCACCAACTCACGAACCCCATGCCTTCTTCATGTCCATCCATCCGTTCCATCCCATGCCCATGCCCTAAGCGAAAGCCAATCACAGCATCGCCATCCAAAAACAAGAAAAAAAATGGTGTATACACAATTATCGATAAAGCCCAGGGAAATTCCAAATTTCCAGATTCCATCCTTTTGGCTCATTTTCCAGTAGAGCAAGTTATGCGATGTGGCAACCAGCCGTGAATGCCAAATATTATTCAATCGATAAAGTTGCAAGAAAAAAATGGTAAGGAAAAAGCCATGACTGGTGTGCCGTTTGTTTTAACGCCTATGTTCGCCGGGCCCTGCAAAGGATGCCAAAGATCACTCGCTAAAACGCTATTCAAAGTGGGGTATCAAATCGGGTCAATCGTCATGGAGGTGGTGTGGGTCGTGTGAAAGTATTCGTAAAAAAGTGTTGTTCCGAACAATGCGGTATTAAATAGTTGATGTAGGCACTGATGCTGCCTTGTCTCTGTGTGTCCAAGCGAATATGTCAAACTTTTCTTTTTGGGTCATAGAAAATGGCATCTGTCCTTCGATGGGGCTCGTTTTTGCATGCAATGTCTCGCGAGGTTCGAGAAGCAAGCTCTTTCGATAATATTGCTGTACATTTTCATGTTCGGATGAGGACTTGACGCGAACAATCTGGGCTTGTACCCACTCCTGCAACTCTGGAACCTCGGTCAATCGGTATGGGATCTGAAACCGTTGAAGTTCGCCGATGATTTTTGCCGTTCGAGTATGTTTGTCAAAGTTAATGACATGCATGCCTTCACTGTCGCCAACACCGGGTAACTGTTTGGTGGGAGGATTACCGGCGTCGACAAAAGTGAGATCGGTCAAGTATGTACCGACGAATGGGAGGCACGGTGGGACGTGATCGTGGAGTCTTCGCCTTAGGACTGCGTAGTTCTTGTCTGGCCCAACAATATGCTGAAGCCCTTTCAGCATATCTTTACGCCTCTGCGACACCACTTCCCAAGTCCTCTTCAACCGGACAATGGTGGAAGAGTTCAACGAGCATATGATTGCCATCAGCGAGTCGTAGTTGTTGAGTTCGAGGCACTTGCCCGCAATCTTAATCCAGTGTTTGATGACGGAGGCACGTTTCTTAGCATCGTCATACTGCAGGATCGTATCTGCGACCAAGTTGGAAAGATCGGTTGAAAGAGTAGACATTGCTCTGACGTTGACGGCATTGGAACCGGATCGTCTCGTCCATTCTGAACCCAAAAGCTCTTCTGGCATAATGGAACAGAAAATATTCATCTCCTTGATAGTCAGCTGCCTTGCCAATTCTAGCGGATCAAAGTCCAGGATGGTAGGAGTGCTACCACCCATCTTCCAGTTTTTGAGAACAGCCAATTGGCTCTTGCTCATATACGAAGGCGGTAAAGGTGTATCAGCAGGAACATATTGCCCAATTGAAGTCGACGTCTTTCCCATGGAGGAGACTAGACGAGGCACCAAAGGTCCATCGGTCGATGAGACCTTCTTGGCCAATTCCAGTAAACGCTTTCCAGCATGAGGAAGAAGTTTGCCGAGCTTCTCGGTGGCAAAAGGCTCAATAACCGACAACGACTCGTTGTCGGAGAGATCACGCCAATGTGATTCCAGCCAGCCCTTGAAGACATTGTAAACTCTCAATCGTACTGGGCCAGCTATGTGAGGACTCTCGGAAACATAGTCAAATCTCTCAACGAGAGCCTTGGCCAGGTCGATAGGCGTGACAAAGAGGCGAAAGGTTAGATAAAATGTCGACACAAACATGGCGTCTGGTGTAGAGTCGTGAGTAGTAAGTCGCTCAACGAGGGCAGGAAGAGATCCGCCAGTAATCTGGCCTTCCTTGTTGTGAAGCAATTCATGCGCAAAAGTCTTTTCAAGCATCTTGGATTCACCCTCATCAATCTCATCGACGGTTGAGTGGCTCTCAGATACGCTGAGATCTGATATCGAGGGTTGCGCTCGTGTAACGTAGGTCGATAGGTCTGGTGTGGTAGCACGAGTCGATGCTTGTGACAACATGCTGGTTTCTGAGTCACGTATCCCGCTGAGGTATGTGCTACTGGTACCTGAACTGGATATTGCGATGCTACCTGATCTGAATGAGGATTGCAAACTGTCGTGCGCTGACGACATCTCCGAGGGACTGTAGTCCTCACTTAGAGGAGTCATATTGGGGAGAGGTGGTAGAAGTGATCTCCTCCTGGCATCAGCCAAGGATTCTGGTGTCGCAGTTTCCGTCGGTTCCGCAGTCAAATGTGTACGATCATTTTCGACTTTAGGCTCGGGAGAGACCAAGGGAATTCGGGGCAGAGGCTTCTCGTAACTAGGGATGATAAGTGGTGGTGGAGGAGGACGACTAGTGGGTTGAGGTGGGTATTCTTGAGCCACTTCTTGTGAATCGTTCTTCTCCTGTGCTTCCTCGGGGGTTTCCTCCTCGACGGTTTCAATTGCTGGTATGCTGATTCCCAAGCCTTCACTTTGAGCCTCGAATTCGAAATCTCCAATACGCTCAATTACAAACTTGGTCTTCGCCACACATTCTCCTGCAGCTTTGACGCAGCCGGTTGCAGCCATAAGCAGCCCTCCATTTTGGGTAGGCATAACAACATCATCTTCGATAGAAGAAAATTTGATGATCTCTCGCGCAGAAACCACCAACTGGTTGATACGGTCGTACATCGCATTTCGGGAGGCTTCTAACGCTTCGGCACTCTGTCTGTCGTGTGCGCATACCGCCGCTACCACCACGAGAAGTGCTCGTCCTGCCGTAACGGACTGTCGAACCGATAAAAGTAGTTCGGCCGCTGATTGAGATTGAAGGTGTAACCGCCCAATAAATGAGCCTAGGAAAGAAAGAAAAGTATCATGGCTCGCGTTGAGTTTTTCTGATACTAGATTTTGTCGCTGGGCCGCCGGTATTTGAGCAGTAAGTGACAAACGGTGGGAAATCTGGGATATTGATTTCCGGTTCGCCTGTACCGAAAGGGGCTTGCCTATAGAAAGTGGCCGCGATGAAGATGGATTGGACAAATAGGCGCCTGACATGCGTTTGTAGGACTGTCGCTTCGTTTGCTCTTCGGATCTTTGCAAGCTAGACAATCCACTTGCCGAACTGCGACTCGAGCTCCTACGGGATGCTGCATCAGATGCAGGGTCTCCATGTTGTGAACCATCAAATGACGTCGAATCCGCGGGAGGTGTTGGTGGGTTGTATGCCTCTTCTGCGACCGTCGCCATTAGCCGGTTAACCGGTTGGCGAGATCGAAGGTCGTCCTCCAAGACATCGAGAAATCTGACACCTCGTATTACAATTTTGAATGCCTTCAATATCATTTCATCAATGGTGCTGTTAACGTCATCTTGATCTGTCTGAACTCGACCAGGGCCGGTATATTCTTGTAGTCGTTTTGCTGTCTTTACTAGCGACGACAGGTCTGATAGGAGCGCCTTTCGGTTTTTTCGTAGTCCATCATTCGCTTGCACACTCGGTGATTCGCGCGTCAGACAGTTCGATTTTTCCTGTGCCACCGTCAGTGTCCTCACTCGGCAATATACTCATAGCACACATACTAGTAAATATCTGACGCCCGCAATCATTCCTCGCATGAATTCCTGGTTTCCGAATACTTCACTATCGCTCGTTAACCCGCTCCTTAGTAAATCCCAGAAGTTCAATAACGCTTTGAGTAGATTTTGCATCGAGTCCGGATCGTAAGCTTCGCAATAATTCGTGGGCAGCCATCCTCTGGCACCCGACACGAGCAGGGTACCATCTGCCCATCCATTGGTATGTATCGAGTGTACCAGAATCACGTCGCCCTCATTCAATGGTAGCGTGACGGTAGAATCGGAGATTGTGTATGTCGGATGAAAAGGATAAAAGGCGCGAAGAAAGTTGTGAAATACTGGACGTGAATGCTCCATTTGTTGATTGAGGTCTTCCTGGGAGCCATTCGGTGTGGCGGGAGGTGTGATTTGAGATTGACTGCTGGTTGAAGCACCGGTACGAATACTGCTTTTCGAAGACATGTTCCTCGAATGCTTCGAATCGGGGCTTGAGCAACGAGTCCTATCCTTAAGGATGGTGAGAGGGGCTACATGGACGCTTGAACGCACTGAATGCTCGCCGGCCGTCACCATAATGGGCCACTCTTATGTTCTACCATGGGATGCCGGTGTTCTGGGTGCCGTGAAGTTCCACTCTGGGTTGCTGGGCGGATATTCCTAGTTGCTCTATCCAAAGGTTTATGCAATGCCTTACGAATGGGCTGATGATGTTAATCGACTCGCTGAGGCGTCCTGCTCTTTCTTGATCTGATATGTCTTTCTCGCGTGGAGTGGGAAGATCTGCGTAGAAGGGTGGGTGGATTAGCCAGCTACTTCTCAATCCAGGTATTTGGTGTTGATGTGAAAGAGAGGAATGCAAAGGGGAGCAAGGAATGCCACGATGGTTGGGCGCGGCGGTAGGTTGCATACCAGTTCGGCTTGACTAGAGGGTTTCGGGAGACCTTCAAGGACACCCTTCTCATGCAGGGCACGAGCAGTAATGCCGATAAAGTATTTATTATTATGCCGATCCACGAGGGGCGGCGGGCAATGGCAAGATCCGTTTTGGCAACGACGGTTCGTCTCCACTCGAATCGTGCCCCGCAGGTATATCAATCGCTGCAAATGAGTATTTGGGACGGGCCAAGGACGAGGGGGACGAGGCTTCGTTATGCTGGGACTCTGGGAGGACCGAGTCCAGTATGGTATGGTATGGTATGGTATGGTATGGTCGTGGGGGAACGTCAAGGCCGAGTGACGGCTGGATCCTGATGTGTCAAGCCAGTGCAGAGAATAGAAAATCGCCCATGCGTGGGTCTCGGATGCGATTGTGTGGTTTTCGTCGTGATGCGCAGTGCGCGGTATCAAAGCGTGAAACTCGTGGTCGAGGGAGCCGTGTATTGTTGTTTTTTTCTGCCCGTGGACTTTCTATTGCCTGAGCGACAAATCTCCACCCCACCTTGGTCGAATATTAGTAGCGAATGTGTCCAAGAACAAAATGCTGCGTACAAAAGCACTCGCGCAATGGATGGTGTTTGGGTGAGAAAGAGATACGTCCTGCGTCGATGGTATGATAGGGAAGTATCTCTGGCTCGTTTCTGCCAGGGTCTCGATTTCTCGGCCTCTTTTCTTGGTGAGTCGTTGATCTTGCCGTTTCTTCGCCGATTAATTGGGGAACAAGCTGTTCCGGCGGCTTGTTCGTAGGGGGAGCCGTTCTGAGCAGGGGAAGGTCGGGGCCAGGAGCGTGGGCTGTCGAGCAGGGCTGTCAGTGTAAGGACCGGGCGGCGAGAAATTGCTTGGACCTTTTCGGCGAGGGTGACGAGGGAGGGAGAAATAATGCAAGGGCAGAGTGGATAGGTAGGGACGAAACCCCAGGGAGAAAGCTGGAGGCTACAAGGGAACGGACACACCAATTGATGGAAGTGGAGGAGTTGTCGTGGAGGTTGAGGGTGGAGGAGGCGGAGAGGTGGATGTTGTTGTTGTGGTTGCGGTTGCGGGTTGTGGTGTTGTCGATTGAAAATAAACAAGGACAACGGCAGAAGGCGATGTTATCGGCGGAGGGGGAAGCAAAACACAGTGTGCAATTGAAAGCAGCAAACAAACAAGCGGCAAACAGGCGAGATGGAGGAGGGTAACGAGGGGAGGAGGCCAAAGACTCGTCAAGGGCGACGGTCGAGTTCGAGGGTGCTTTTGATAGAAAAGGAGTTCCCAATTGGGCATTTCTTTCATTCACCTACTGCACTTCCAAGGTTCACTTTCTCGATCGCACTACAAATCAACGGCCGCCGGCACGAGGAAGGTGGTGTGGTGTCGCTGTCGGTCGTGCTTGCTGTGGCAGACAGTGGACACTGGACAGTGTTAAATTGACCTATAGCAGCTCGGTATTTAGGGTTTGGCGGGAGGGGGCACTAATTGGGGTGGCCAACCAGTCAACTCAGGGGAAGGGACGGCCGAAAAGAGGGTCGATGGGGTGCTCGCCTTTCCAGGCTGGCATGGGCTTGCGGGGCTGGAGGTGCACTGGAAAAGGGGGGCTGCGTCCCCTGCATACACTAGCGAGAGAGTCTGAAAGAGGCGTCCATACGGCGATTTTGGGCGGGATGGTTGTGGCACAAGCGACGATCGGGGCACGGAAGATATCTAACGCGTCAATGGCAGCAGCAGGACCAGTGATGTCATCTACACTGCCCAGCAAAATGCCAGTATCTCTCTCCCATAGCCATCTGCTACTCAAGTACTGTAAGTACTCAAGTACACTGATAGTTAAGTAGTCGTCGTTTGACGTTTGCCAGATACTGGTATACAGTTATCGATAGATGAATTCGGAGATGATGTGCAGCACTGCGCCTCTTACGCAAGTTCTCTAACTATAATCAAGCTAGATTAGGGCGATCAAGCAGGAGCTTCAGTGCCAGAGCCTGGTTTAACCCCACGCTCGCTCTCTCGATGAAGTGAAGATATACTTTATAGATGGGGCCAGCCCCAAACCCCGTAGCTCGCTGCGCTCGGGAAACAATTCCTTCATTTAAATATGCAAATTTCCAGTAAACTCTGTAGCAGACTTGGTGTAGAGATGTTTATTTTGACCTCATTGTATAAATCATTTCCAAGTCATACGAGCGCAGCGAAGACAGCCTCCACGGCAGTGGCCTCCGGAGGACCAGCGGAGCGTCTTCAGCGTGGTCGGCAATTGGGAGCACAGCGAGGGCTTACAGCGCCTCCACAGTGTCCACATCTGCTGTAACAGTGATCTGCCCGTTGACACTGACGATGTCCTCGCCTGAAAATTTTCGAGTTTGACACCATGCCCAGCTACGGCTGCGACTTACGTCACTCCACGCGAGCAAGACAGCATCTATCCAAG
Source organism: Hymenotorrendiella dingleyae (assembly GCA_003988905.1). Taxonomy (NCBI): domain Eukaryota; kingdom Fungi; phylum Ascomycota; class Leotiomycetes; order Helotiales; family Helotiaceae; genus Hymenotorrendiella; species Hymenotorrendiella dingleyae. Next base: position 20,494 of record QYAP01000186.1, read on the forward strand.
ACGACATTTCCTATCGTACTCGTACAAACATGATCTTCAACCGGAGACATGGCTGTCGCGTGTCTTCAGAAAAAGAAAATTATTTGATGGCAAAAGAATTCATCTTCCTGCCACCGGGTTCAGGGTTGTCACTCAACGCCTCTGGCATCATCCTTCCCCCGCGCATCGCAGCACGTCCGCCAGCGTTCCCCAAGATGCTACCACGCTACCTTGAACTCTCTTGGAGCGCCTAGATCTCAGCCCGCACGCGACACAAAGACGGCTGCCATGCGATACGATGAACTTACTGGAAATTGGCTCTGAGGCAATGGCCATGGTTCCGATGTCCACAGTCCTCGACTCTGAATGCCCTCGTCTCGCTGCGACCGTACCCAATCGCATGGACACTTACGCGGGGTATCATCATTCTTCATCTACTTCCTACGCTCTTCGCGCCCGCAACAATCACATCACCATCATCACCCCGCTGCGATATCGCCCTGCTGCGAAGTGTCGGTCCTTCGCTTGCACAATCATTCTCTACTCCAACCACAAACGATCTGTTACTCTGTCGGCGGCGGCATGCGATGCGAAATCTGTTGTCGTTGCTCAACTGGGTGTGGCCGCATGGCTCGGATGTTGCCCGGAATATCCAACGTTGCAAAATCTCTTTAGCCTTCAATATCGAGAGTAGTAGTCGTCGGCCTAATAATCTGCCCTCTCGCCTTGATGCTCGACAACTGGCCAGTCCAAGAAGATGCCAACGTCGTGTTGGTTGAACCAGCGTCTCCTCCGCCAACGAGGTCTTCGAGAAGGTTGATCCGGCCTCATCTGGAGATTAGATCTACTGGATGCAACTCTGTACCTGTCGCTCGCCCCAACGACCAACCCAACCCGCGCCTTTTTCTGCAGCAATCACACGCTTGCCGTCCAAGAAAGTTGCGGCAGGCACGGTAGGATAGATTAATAATGTTGTTCAACCGTGGGGGGTCGATGCAACCTGCGCGTGAGTGTCGCGCTTTTGCTCATCTTGGGCGTCAATGAGGAAAGTACTCACACCCACGACACCCACGCTTTCACGGCAGAATCTATTACACATCCCGAGGCATCTTCTACGTGGTACGGAGTACGTACCGGTAGATACCTAACGACCATCGTCAACAGCAGAAATGCAACCTGCAAAGAGCACAGTACATACAAGAAAGTACTACGTCCTACGTCCTACCTCGCTACACACGCAGAATCCCCAGATCGAGCCAGCTGGGGGCATCGAACATGGCATCGAATATCACTGCCCCTCCATCAGTCGTTGGGACTCGGACTCGGCGCCGGCGCCCACGGTCTGCTTGTCGAGCCAAGGATCTCCAACCTTTCAGGGGCCGCTCTCGGGGCCATCAAAACCCCTACACCCGGCAGGGAAGCCCTGGTCGTGGCTGATCCATTTCGAGGTGCAGCTCGTGGCCCGTTGGAACTGCAAAGCTTTCCGGACCTCTTTTGGCCTTGTTCGTCAGGTGAAAACTCGACTGTCTTCACTTTCTGGTCTGTCCACCGTGTCGAGCTTCCTCTTCTTCACGCCAAGTTCCGCGGAGGATTCTCACGATACCAACAGCATGGCTCACCGCCCACGCCTTGCTCCCAGCATCCTTCAGACTTGCAGCCGATCCGAATGCACCGCGATAAAGATTTTCCAAGACCAGGCGAACCTCCCGAGTTGACACTTTCAGAGCGAGAAGCAATGGAGGTGGTCTAGCATGTTGCGTGGACACATCCATTCCCACTCACCTACACGAGAGACACAAAAGCCCTACAGTCACGGACCGGTGAAGCCTTCAACTCGCAGCAAGCCAGCCAGGAGACAATATCGCACCGCAAATCAACAGGACCATTTCGAGCTTTCCCCACGTGCTGCAGCTTTTTGCGAGGGTGTGCAACTAACGCCACCATGCAATACTCATTTATGCACCATTGACAGCGGCTGTCGGATAAGCAAGAAATTCGAAAACGGCCCAATACGTGCATTTTTTGAGCCGTCCTCGCTTGCGTGAAAAATGGAATTGCAAGCTGCTGCATGCTTGAGAGTTTCGAGTGCTCCAAATCGTCTAGACAGGAACCCAACTTCGCGCATTTGTTATCGGATCCCATCGAGGACTGGAGAAGTGCGGCCTAGAACGATTCAAATTTCACAGACTCCAATATTGGCCCCGCCTCTCTGTGTACAGTTCGATAGATTCCAATCTACAAGGGATTTACAACAAAGCTTACGCTGTTGCAATTGCACATTGCTCCCTGCAATCAGTTTGCCCGCACATATCACGCACTTATCACGCCGATCCTGTTGGTATCTTGAAGAAAATTGGCATGCAGTCAGGAATCACGTTCATGCACTTGCTGAAGAAAGTGACAATTCCCCCGTGGCATAACTTGACGATCTTTGTCTACTTTGTCCTACGGAACAAATGACCTCGCCGATGCGGAGTATTGCAAAATTCATCAGGACTTGTCATAGCACGAAGAATGCTGCTGCACTCCCATCACACTTCTCATCAAGAACTGGAACCAATTCTGATATTGGTCCAAATTTGGACAGAAAGCACGGGCCTGCACGGGTCCCACTCTACACGAAGTTCAGACCAACGGCTGTGCCGCGTGGAAGTGTAAGTTTATGGTCCGGATCAACGTTACCAGATATTCTCCATCGTATCATACTTCGATAAACCTTTTATCGATATATCTCCGCTCTTTATGTCAATCTTTCAATAATTATCTACCAGAAGCAGCAAACCCAAAGACGCGTCAACCCAGACTTGAGAAACGCGAACTTGCTTCCTAGTTTTTTATAAGGTTTTCGGGGACGTGATGATGCATAGGCGTCTTCTAGGCAAAGCGGACTGGTAGTCTCTACCCCACAACTGGCGATCCCAGTGGAAGGGTCTTTTCTAGTTTCTAGCAACCCAACCTTCTAGCTTCCCACCGGCTCGGCCGTCATCACCTCGTCAAAAAATTGCGTACTCTGGCTCACGCAGCTTCCTTCCTCTTACAGTCGAATAGTGCTTACTCTTGGATGTTTCGAGGCTTAAGAGCCATGGTAAACCCTCATAATTGATTGATGGCGGAAATGCTGCCTTGATATGGTATCTGTGCCATGTCCTGAAAGTCGGTAACGAGGCAAAATAAATCGAGGCCTTGCAGGAAGGGCAATAAGTGACCGATATATGCATGGAGTTCGAAAGGCCTTAGGTAAGCAGATCCTGCATGCCCCAGTTCTATCGACAAGATCAATTGGGGCGTTGATCTGCAATGACCTACCAAGTAGTCTTCTCACAGTTCAACGCCGTCGCCTCAAATATTTCACGGACCGCAACCACATGAGCCGGAAGAAGTGAAGATGGTGCATAATCCAATCAATCGCATCGTGACGCCTTCGCTCCCGTTCCTGTTATCCGCGGGACAACAGTGGGCAGGTCTAAAATGGAAGGCACGATGGCATGCCGCTTTTAGCTTAAAACCACTTTTCGGGGCCTCAAACCTCTTCTTCCAATACAACAACATTTGCTCATGCTACATCCTTGTTCCATTCTACTACAATCGCACTCTTAGCTTCCAAAAAACTTGAAAAAAGATCTACTACGCCAGCGAGCGGTCTCTCTTGGCAGATTGACAGTCTACGGCTAGACACGCTACATGATCTGATCAAAGCAACCTGAAACGTACTATTTGCGTAGCGGCGCCGTAGCCAAGCACTTGCAAATATCTCCGAATAGTCTTAAACATGGATACAGGTGCGATATGCAAGCGAGGCGCAATGCTTTCAACTACAACTTATTCAGTGTGAACCGGGATCTCCTCGCAAAGACCTCTAATACTTTCCTGCTTCGTTGGCTGGGAAATAGCAGCTACGAGTAAGTCTTTCAATGAAGCAAGAAATATTCATAGGCAGTGCAATGAGTTCCACTTCCAGTTTGTTGTCGCGAAGAGAGCTCTTGTTTGTTTCAACCAGAAAGAATCCGATTTCCATTGCTGCCGTAAAGGGAAAAAGTCCCGGGCCATTAGTTCGTTCCATCTCTGCAACGATCAATGCTGTTCGGACTTCAATCGTCCTTTACAGGAGGAGCTGCAGGAGATGTGTCACTTGGAATAGCCTCGACTTTTCTCGATGAAGGGAATCCTCTCCTTGCGGAAGGATTACGAAGGATTGGCTGCATCAGCACAGAACTCACTCTCTCGTCGTTCGAAACGTTTCTCTTTTGAGCCATTTTCTTACTTGCATATCTGATTCGCCAGTTCTTGCCATTATTCCCGATCCTTCGCTTCTCCACATTGCCGACCGTTGAAACCACTCTTCATCTGGATCCTGAAGTATACATTTGACAGCAATGAGTACCCAAGACTCGGTCGGAAGGATCTGTTCCTAAATCTGCAGGCCAACATGTTTCAACGATTTTCCGCTGCCAATATTTTTCAGAGTATCACATCGTCGGGACGTGGTCAAAACGTGCTTCCTCGCAACAGCTGGCACAGATGTCTGTGCGTTGCATGTTCGACCAATTATCTGGTCGGTCTACAGCCAACAAGTGCCCAAGTTTTTTTTTGAGAGAGAGGTCGTTTCTTTGCATTTATGTCGATGGTGGAATTCAGGTGGTCGGCAGCAAGACTTCAAATGCTTTGTACTAAGAAGGCAGAGAGCACTTTGTCGAAAGGGTCTAAATGTATAAGTGTACATTTTCTTCATGGCCTTTCTTAGCGATTTTGATCTTCCCGATCTCACATCCTCTTGCAATCATTCGAGGTTTGATCATCGCGGTTGTTCATTCGAGGATTAGAAGCATATGAGTTAGGTTTAGAGTCTAAATATATAAGTGTACATTTTCTTCGTAGCCCTTCTCAGCAATTGTGATCTTCCTGATCTCACACCCTCTTGCAATCATTCGAGGTTTGATCATCGCGGTTGTTCATTCGAGGATTAGAAGCATATGAGTTAGGTTTAGAGTCTAAATGTATAAGTGTACATTTTCTTCGTAGCCCTTCTCAGCAATTGTGATCTTCCTGATCTCACACCCTCTTGCAATCATTCGAGGTTTGATCATCGCGGCTGTTTATCCAAGGATTAGAAGCATACGAATTAGGTTTAGAGTCTAAATGTATAAGTGTACATTTTCTTCATAGCCCTTCTCAGCAATTATAATCTTCCCGATCTTACACCCTCTTACAATCATTCAAGGTTTAATTATCGCAATTATTTATCCAAGGATTAGAAGCATACGAGTTAAATTTAGAATCTAAATGTATAAGTATATATTTTCTTCATAGCCCTTCTCAATAATTATGATCTTCCCAATCTTATACCCTCTTGCAATCATTCGAGGTTTGATTATCGCGGTTGTTCATCCGAGGATTGGAAGCATACGAGTTGGGTTCAGGTTTTCCCCTTTTTTCTTCGCATTTCCTCCTTTTTCGAGCGAGCCTATTCTCGTACCTTATTGCAAGAATTCCCCACTCTAAAAGCTTGGTTGGGGAGGTTCTCTATGCGTATTAATTAGGAATATACTAGTACTTTACGTACTCATAGGGCACGGAGGGGTTCTTTTAATGAAAGTGTGCTAAGGTAAACCTAATTAGGTGAGCTAAGGGAACCTTAATTAGGTGAAACTAGTGCACTTTAATATAGGTACTTTTTAAAACATAAAATCTAGGTTTATCCTAGACCTAAAATAGATTAATTAAATCAAATAAAATATTAATTTAATTCTTTAAACCTTATAATTTCATTAGATTATAAAACTTAACTTATATTTATATAATATTTATATAAGATATTAAAACCCTTTTCTATTCGGATTTTTAATTAAATTTAAACTAAGAATATAAAAGAATATATTATTCCTTTTAAGCGATTATATTACCGTATATAATTCTTTATTATTTTAAATAAATATAAAAATATATTTATTTATATTCGAAATAGATTAATTATTTATGAATATAATATTTATTCATATTTATATCATAATTAATTAAACCTAAAATTAAACTTATATTCTTTCTAAATTTATTTATTAGAATATTTAGAAATGAAATCTAGATTCTAAAATCTAGAATTTATTATTATAAATAGAAATTTTAATCTATTTATATTAAATAATATAAAAGAGATTCTTTAAATCGATTTTATATTAAAGATTTAATTATAAAAGATAATTAAAAGAGAAATAAATATATATCTTATAATTATTATTATTTAAAGAATAATATTAAAATTCTAAAACTAATTAATTTAATTCTTTATATAAATTCTTTTTATATATATATCTTTAAATAATTTCATTTCTTTTTATTTTTTTTAAATTTAATTAATTTTAAAATATTTTCTAAAATCGATTTTATTATTTACTTCTAATCTATTAATTCTAATATTTCTTTTATTATTATTATAAGTGATTTTATTAATTATTTTAAAAGATTTAATAATTTTTTATTTAAACTCTTCTTTTTTAATAATTTTAATAATTTCGATAAAATTAAAATTCTTATCGATTTTATAAACTCTTAAAATTAAGAATTTAAGATTAAATATCTCTTCTAAATTGCGGATTTCTAATCGTTATCTTCCTTTCTTATAATTTTTAATAATATTTTAAAAAATAAAATTAAGTTCGAAAATAAGGAAAAGAAATATAAGAGTAATAATAATATAATTATTAATTATTTAAAAAGTAGTATATCTATTAATCTTTTTTAAGATTATAATAATATCGAAACGATATAAACGCTATTTAATATTCTTAAAAATATAATGAAAATTAAAAGTTTATATAATATAAGTTTTCTTTAAATTAAATACCGATTTATCGATTTAAAAAGTTCGAAAAATATTAATAATTTAATGAATATTATACGGGAAACTATAAATAAATTATAGAATATCTTAAAAGATCTTAAAATTTCGGAATTCTAATATAAATTCGATTTTCTCGATAAATTTAATAATATATATATATTATTTCAAAACGCTTAATTTTTTATTATTAATTATAATAAATCTCCGATTATAATATTTATATAATTCGATCTATTTTATATTATAATCGATAAAGAATTAAAACTTATATAAAATAATCCCTCTCTTATTATAAATATATTAATAATAAAAACGATTAATATATTCTCCTTTTCTAATAATTTAATATTAATTATCGAAGCCTTAAAAGATCCCGATATTTTCTAGATTTTTAAAACTATTATTTAATAAACGAATTAGAATTATTATAATAAAATTAATAATATATTAAGGCCTAAAAAGGCTATAAATAAAAAATATAATAAATATAATTATATAATAAATTATATTATTAATTAGTATATAATAGGGTATAAGAAATAAAGAAATAAAAAATATATTTAAAATGAAAATAATAATAATAGAAAAGTTTTTAAAGCTTTAAAATATAATAATAATACCTATTTTAAATAATTATATAATAATAAAATATAGAAAATAAAATTATTCTTTTATCTATTAATCCTTAAGCTTTAATTAATTAGGAATATTTAATAAGAATATTATCTAAAAAGGAAAGTCTATTTAAATATAGGAAATTTTATATTTATTAGAATAATATTTGCGATGATTTTATTATTTATAATTCTTTTAGTTTTAGATCTTATTTTTTCAATTATAAATATAAAAGTTTAAAATTATTAATCTCTATTAAATAAAATAGTTTATTCTTTAATAATAATTATAGATATATCTATAAGATATATATTTAAAAATAGATATAATATAAAAATCGTTAAATTTATAAGATAATATATTTTATAAACTTCGAATTAAATATTTTAAAATAAAATTATTTCTTATTTTAATTAAGGATTAAATATTATAATTAATATATATATATATATATATATATTATAAAGAAAAACTCTTTATAAATCTAATTATATTAAAACTTATAATTATAATTAATTATAAAGAATTTATAATATATAAGAAAGGTTTTATGAAAATTCTCTTATAAGAATTAAATAATATTTATTATTTGAACTTGAATAATATTCTTTATATTTCTGAAATAAATATAAATCTTATTTCATTTAAAAGGTTAAAAGCTTAAAATATATTTTAGGAAACGTATTTAAAAGGGGTAATATTAATTTATAAAAGGAATATTATTATTATTATTATTTAAATAATTAATATATTATACTTTAATACTTTTATATATAATAACTTTATTACTTTAAAAAGAGATAAAATATACGTATATTTTATTACTTTTATTACGAAAAAGAATAATATATAAAATACCCGAATATAATATAATAGATTAAATCATTTAAGAATATAAAATATTTATAAAATTATGAAAATAATTATAAATATAAATATTCTAAATCATATTAAAGATCTTTAAAATTAAGATATATTTAATTATAAAGATTATATTATATATAAGATTAATTAATTAAATATTTATATAATATCTAAAAGAGTAATAATACCTTTAGATAAGATTTATTATAACTTAAATTTCTTAAATAAATTAACCTTTTAAAGGGAAAACTATTACTTAACTTTAATTAATAATAAAATATAATATATTTAAATATATTTAATAAAATTAAAAAGTAATATTAAGTTCTATATAAAATAATTCTATAACGAAATATTTATAAGATACGGAATATATATCTATTAATTCTATATTAATAATAATATTATTTTTAATAATATAAATATCTAATATTAATTAAAAGAAAAAAGAATTATATAAGAATAAATTAATTTATATATATCTAATTAAAATAATTAAAAATTAAAAAAAAGAATTATATATTATATATTATAAGATCGTATTATAATTATATTATATAATATAAGATTCCTTTTTAAAATATAAATTAAGGCTATAAAGATTATTATATATTTTATAAATAGATTAAATACTATTATATTAAAAGATATAACTTCTTATTAAATATAGATTAAATTAATTCCGGATTTTAATTATTTAAAGATAATTAATTATCGGGTTTATAAAATAATCCCTTATTCTTTAAATCTTAAGAAATTAAATAATCGATTTAAGATTTATTTTCTTATTAGATCCGAAGATAATAATATATATTATTTTTAGAATCTTATTATAAGATTAATCGAATAAATTAAAATAATTATCTTCGATAAAACTCTATAATTAAAATATATTCCTAATAAGGTTAAATTACTTATTATTTCTTTAAATTAATTATTTATATTAGTTATAGAAATTTGTTTTCTTAAAAAAATATTAAATATATTTTTATAATTTCTAATTATTAAGAATAAAATGAGATTAGATAATATTTTATTCTTATTAATCTAATAGTTTATAAGAAAGTTTTAATTTTATAATAAATAAATTAATAATTATTAGATTTTAAAATATAATATAAATATAATTATATAAGGATTTATAATTAAATTAAAAGGAAATTCTTATAATTTTAAAGGTTTCTAATAAATATATAGAAATATAATTTAAGCTTTTCTTTTTTTTAGGAACTTATTAAATAATATTAATATTTAAAATAATAATATTCTTATTCTAATCTTGAATTTATATATATATTTAAAGAATAATATATATCTTATATTTTTTAAAGAAAATAAATTATAAAACCGTTATTAAATAATAAAATTTTTAAATGCTTTTAATTAAAAGAAAGTTAAATTTAAAGAATTCTTTTTTTTAGAAGAGAATAATATTTAAAAGCTAATATTCTTAGAAAGTATTTCAAAAATCTATAATATTCTTTCTAATAAATAAGTTTATAAATTAAAAAGAGATTTTAAAAATTATATTAAATATTTTAAAATAAGATAAATAATTAAAGGATTCGAATAAATTCTTCAATTAGATTATAATAAAACTTTTATTATTATAATTAAATTTATAAATTATAAAGCTATTTTTATATTTATTATAATAAGAAATTAGTATATCGAATAAATAAATATAATTATAATATTCTTTTATAGAAATATAAATAAAATAATTTATATTTAATAATCTTTAAATTTTAAGAAACGAAATAAAATTTATAAATTAAATAAAGCCTTTTATGATTTAAAATAAGCCTTTAGAATTTAATATTATATATTATAAAAAGTATTATTTAATATTAGATTTAAGATTTATTTTAAAGATATAATTATATTTATAAAAGATAATATAATATTAATAGTATATATAAACGGTTTTTTTAATATTTAGGCTAAATAAGTTAATAATCAAAAGAGTTAAAAAGGAATTTATATAATAATATAAAATAAAAGATTTAAAATCTATATTTTTTTTTAAGAATTAAAATTAAAAGGAAAAATAATAAAATCTGTTTAAATTAATTAGTTTATATCGAAATTCTATTAAAGAATTTTAGAATATAAAGTTATATTTTAAATAAAATTTTAATATTAGAGAAATATTAATTTCTTAAAATAAGAGATAATTATAAGATTATTTCTTAGTTTAAAATTATATATTAATTAATAATAAAATCTTTATCATATATAATATTAAGAATATAACTTAATATTATATTTATAATAATAAATATAAGCCGATTCTTTTTAAATCTTATTAAAAAATATTAATAAATAATTAAAAGAATTATAAGATATCTTCGAGGAATCTTATATATAAATATCGAATATAGAAATATAAAAGAAGAATATTTATTTAAATATATTAATATAGATTAAATAAATAATAAAAGTAATAAGAAATTAATAAATAGTTTTCTATTTATATTTAAAGGAGGTTTAATTAGTTAATTATATAAGAAGTAAATTATAATTATATTTTTATCTTATAAAATAAAATATATTATATTTTATAATATTATAAAAAAAATAATATAATTAAAGAATTTATTATAAAGATTTAATATTAAAATAATAATAGAAACGATTATAATATTAACTAATAATATAAGAGTTATTATATTAATTAAGAACTTTTAATTTTATATTTAAATAAAATATATTAATATCTAATATTATTATATACGAAATTAAATTAAAGAAAAAAAATTTAATATAATCTTTATTTTTATAAAGGAATAATTTATAAATATTTTTATAAAACTATTTAAATCTTCTTTATTTATAAGCTTTATTAATAAAATCGGAATAATATTTATATCCGATTAAATATTAAATCGGATTTAATAAAATAGAATAAAACGAAAATATAATAATAATATCGAAGATTAATCTTTAAAAAGGAGCCTATTATTAGTTAATAATCGATATTTATATAATGAAATAAAAGTATAATAATAATATTGAAAATAAATCCTCGAAAAGAGGGGCTAATTATTAATAATCCGGAAAATAGATTAATTTATTTCGATAATCGCTAATTAGATCTCTCTTATTAATTTCGATTTTTTAATCTTAATTAAATATTTTAATCGAATCGAATTAAATAATAAGAAAAATATTAAAAGGATTTAAATATTAAGAGGATTTAAAGATTTAATAGATTTAATAAGAGTTATAATATTCTTATTATAAAATATTAAAAAAGAATAAGAATAATAAAAATATATTAAGATAAACCTAATTAGGTGAATTAAGAGAACCCTAATTAAATGAAATTAATACACCTTAATATAGGTACTTTCTAAAGTATAAAGTTTGGGCTTATCCCAGACCCAAAACAGACTAGTTGAGTCAAATAAAATACTAGTTTGACCCCCTAAACCTTATAATTTCATCATCTTTTCATTTACTTCTGTGCGGAAAGTGCTTGTCAAAGAGTCCAAGGGCCATTTCAATCCAGGCCTTCTCTCTCGTTAGGGGTAGGTCTCGCTCAAATCACCTGCTGGAAGTGGTGTGTCCAAGTTCCTGTCAAAGAGTCCAAGGGCCATTTTAATCCAGGCCTGCCTTCTCTTGCGTTAGGGGTCGGTCTCGTGAGGCATAGGGTAAGAGCTCAAATCACCTGCTCACTCACGAACCCGAATCCAGGGTTCACACGTGGTTTTTACATCATCTTCGGCATAGGAGGAAGCCGTTTGCATTGTACTGTAAGCAGGGGATTTGTTGCTGCAGATTTTTGTTGGTATCACCCCTCAGACTGCCCGGATAGATCATCCGACGGGAGTTGCCGTGAGTTGGTGATATATTGAAGGGATGTTGGTTTATGCTTTATGCGTTGATGAGTACAGTAAGATAAAATGCATTTTCCTGATCTGCGATTCTCTTTTCTTTGGAGTGGCATGATGAATGAACGGGCCTTCTACTCGTCACATTTCATCACATTTCAATTTTCTTGATTGGTTCTTGCTCGTCATTCATTTTCGATGTCTTTCTGTATTAGTGTTGATTTGGAGACCGAGCTTCTCTGAGAAGTTAGGGAGGGAGGGAGGAAACTTGTTTATTACTGTCGTCTTTTTTCTTTCATTTGGACATCTTTTCTTTTTCTTGCCCTGTTGGTTTATTTGCCTACTTGGTATTCGAAAAAGTCGTTCGAGCTCTTTCCGAATGGGGAGGATGGTTTTCATGCCGAGATTCATGATGTCGTGTGACGCGGGGTGGGGTTTATTAGGACGGTGGGTGGCAATGCTTTGACTGATCTTCTGAGCTTGCATTGTGAATCTACCTGCTTTGGTGTACGGAGTTTTGATTTTTTCATGCTTAGATGATCTCACGCATTACCACGTACAGTACGATGAAGGTGACTTGCCACCCGCCAGTCCGGACGAAGGGCAACCATCAGTACTGTAAGGTATGGTGATGTTGAAGTGATCTACCATACCTCACCCTCCAACTCACTTCTTATGCGTAAAAATCGTGCGGTGAATTTACGATGACGGGCTGTTGCTTCGGTGGGTGTGGGTGTAGGGAGCTTGTATATATTGTACCTGCTTTTTGCGCATATGATGTGTGACTGGTTTTGAGGTGGTGAGGTATGGTAGATCGATGATTATCCTGTGTCCGGGCTGGTGGGTTGGGGGAGGGAGATGGTGTTGTGGTGAGAGGGTGTGGTGTGTGGTATGGTGTGGTGAGGAGGTGTGGTGTGGTGTATGTGTGGCGTTGCGGGAGTTGAGCTTGCGGCGCTGAGTAGGCGTATGAAAATATATGTGAAGAAGAAGAAGTATTCCATTACTCCTCATTAACACCGTCTAGTCATCCTACTCCTATACAATTTCCATATACCAATACCAACACCCACAACATCTCTCTCCTCTCCCCTCTCACCCCCCCATAATCCATCTTCCCCTACTTTTCAAACACTTATACAACTTACTTCCCCCACCACTGATAGCCGGAATGTATATTGAGGAGGGGAGTGTATGAGGGGAGTGGAGGTGGAGGTTCATATTACTTACTATATACATATTTTCTTGCATCATGGTAACTTGACTCTGTCTAATTGATCGATATTTCACTTAGGTTAATAGGTTTCATCGCTTGAGTGGTACTCGAATAGGGGGTAGTAAAAAGTGGTTAAAGAAAATATAGGGAGTTTTAGGAGAAGTTAGAAGGTTATAAAGAAGGAAGGGGTTTTTAGGGGGGAGGGGTTACTGTAGCTAGTAATACCGTATTCGCTGAGCCTATTTTTTCCCTATTTAAAACCAAAGTATGATAAACCTGAAGAGTTTTAATGTATTAAATAGCGGTCGGTTTTATATATTACTTTTGAATTATTTTAATTATTATTCTATTTAACTACCTTGGGATAAATTTTAACTTCTTCTTCCTACTTTATAATATTATTACTTTAATACTAATACCACTATTCGATCTCTCTCTTCCAGGTGGGAATGCATATAGTATATGCGCGTTTTCTCTCTCTCTCTCTTTCTCTTCCAAGTATAAATTCATGCATTGCGCGTACTGTACTCTCTTTTACTCTCAAGTAGGAATTCTCTTTCAAGTATGAATGTACACGCGCTCTCTTTCTCTTCCAGATAAGAATTCTCTTCTCTTCTAAGTACGAATGCATGCACTGTATGCGCGCTCTCCTTCTCTCCTAGGTAGTAATTCTCTTCTTCTAAAGTATGAATGTATGTATTTCTTCGGGTGCTTTTGTAGGGGTCCCTTTGTACTAGTGGTGACAGTGAATAATTTTATGTAAAACGACCTCGTTTATATAAGGAATTATCCCTTAAAAATGCAACATGGACGCTACCCCACGGGCCATAATATTAAGCAAGACATGGTATTCACATACTGTTTACCTAGGTATATAATACTAGAATCTAACCCTTCGCCATCAAGGTGATTCTATTCAGAACTCGTTGAAATCGTACTAAGCAACGTCCATTTCAAACAACAACAAACGTCTCCACCTTCGCATCTCTAAACCACCCCCTTTCCGCATTCACAAAAAGCACACCCACCCTCTCAAAAGTCTCAGCCTTCTCCTCAACTTCCTTGATAACCAACGTCATATCAACCGGTCCTTCCTCAACAGATCCTCCTCTCTCCTCTACCAACGGCATGCCTTTTCCTTTCGGCGAAGTGGCAATAAGTAAACACAAATACGAATTCCCACGAGTACGATGCCGATTCTTTTTGCCGACATATAATTTGATATCCTGATAGAAAATCTCCTGTTCCCCTTCGTAGCTCAGAAAGGCTTGTTTGACCCCCTCGCCTGCATCCAGGATCCCCGCAAAGCTGGCGCTGATGAAGGCAGCTTTTATCGACAGACGACCGCCTGATACTTGTCCGAAGCGATCTATACCCACTGGGACACAGTACGCATCCAAGATTTCAAGTCTGGCGTCCAAGACGGCGCTATGGGGGTCGATGTGTTTGATGGCCGTGAAGTTCGTGGGCATACGGCTTTTCCGTTTTCGACAGAGGGATGTCCAGGACCAGGTTGGCCCGCAGGGGGAGGGACTTCGGATGTGTGTGCGGATGTCGGGCCACCAGATGAGTGAGAATTCGAGGCCTTCGCGCCAGAGACCTGCGAGATAGTTTCTTTCCAGGGAGGTGTCATCACTTTGCGGGGGTTTTCGAAGACGTGGGAGGCTGAGGTAAGGGTTGAATCGTGATGCGAGACCGGAGAGTGCGGGTAGTCGATCGGTTTCTTTACTGAGGATGAGAGTTGCGTAATCCTGAACAATGGCGTACCACAACTGAAGCGTATCATCCTTACTTGATGATGGGGAAAGTCGGTTGTATCGCGATTTATAACTTGTGCTTCGGCTTCTCATCTGCGTACCGCTGCATTCACACGCCATCGCACACTTGCATTCCCACAC
This sequence comes from Hymenotorrendiella dingleyae, assembly GCA_003988905.1. Lineage (NCBI taxonomy): Eukaryota > Fungi > Ascomycota > Leotiomycetes > Helotiales > Helotiaceae > Hymenotorrendiella > Hymenotorrendiella dingleyae. The sequence continues at coordinate 35,734 of QYAP01000186.1, forward strand.
CATCTCCTCGGCATGAAAATGCAAGGTCCGACTCGAAATCAAGCGTTCTTGAAATGCCCATGCCCGGGAAAGGAGGGGAGACACGTGAGGATTCCGGATGGTCATGTGGTAGGAGTCGCTGAGTTGATCATGCGAGCCATAGAGCTGCGAACGAACCCCAATTCGGAATTCTTTCCCTTCATGTTCCCCCACAACCGTCGCTTTGGTAAACGGATACCGAGTACGGTTATACCCATTATGATTGGCCTTTGCGATTCGCGGAGATAGACATGAGGAAGTCGAATCTGAAGAATGGGTGATGGAGAGAGTGAGATACGAAGACGTGTATATCGTGGCCATTTTCGAACTCTCGGTTTCCCAGTCTTTCCTATCTGCTTGAACAATACACAGCGCGTCGATCCAGAGATAGCGAATTCCAAGACCCTGGGTAATCGCAATTGCTTACTGGAACCGTTTCGGTATCAGATTCCATGGTATTCTCCTCTTGAATGCATCGAGGTTGGCTTTTGAGGTGCGGAGGAGGTTTTTTTCTTGCGGACCCCAGCAGTAGCTTAGTGTCATATACGGAGCTTCTTGATCTTGCGTCTCGATGATTCTGACGAGCTGTGGGTTTTCCGCGTTGGAGCCGAGATCGAGGACACGGGTTGGGAGGATGCTTGGTTGATGTAGGCAAGATTGGTGGGTTTGTGAGCAGGTGTTGATCCAGGCTGATGTGAAGGCGATGCAATCTGGGATGGTTAATTGTATTGGTATATCGTTTGCTCGGACAAAGACTGGCCATGGACAATCTTGCAATGCATTAGCACAAACACCCTCATTTCTCGGGTCATACCCACACCCCAAAGAATAAAACTCCAATTTCAAAATCCCAAGCGTCAACCCATGAGTATCCCTCTTAATCCTATTGTCCTCGGCCGGATTAAACAACCGTATCTTCAGAACCGGACAAACCCCACGCTCAAGCTCGATATTGAAACCGGCAACCCGTAGGTCTTTCTCTGGTTTAAAAGTCCCTTTTCCTATCGTGGCAAAGAATTGCGCGATTCCACCGTAGAGGATACGGCATGTGGGACAACTTTTTGAGGCTGAGAGTCGCAGGAGAGATATTGAGATGCGGTGGCTCCCTTGGTTTGGATTTGAGGGCAATGGTGGAAAGAGTTCTTGGTTGAGGTCCAGACACGTTTTACATATTGCTCTGGCGCAGCCGCAGCATGTAGCACATATATGATAGGCTTCTGATGGGGATTTTTCTGAGCTAAGATTATCGATAGGTTTGATGTCGAATAGTGAGTCCAGGTCAATATTGCTGTTGATGTCGAGTCTTCGGAATTCGTCAACGAGGCTCGAATCGTAGTCTATTGCGGCGTAAATGTTGGCTAACTTGGAGTTAGCATGATGTGGTTTAGGGTGGTTTAGGGTTGTTGGGGGAATTTTGGAGAAAATTCTTACGATCTATGGGTTTTTAAGGTCTCCCTTGCGAAGGGTCTCCTGTTATAGTCCCTGCACGATTTGATTCATCCACGATCTCCATTAGTTGAATGTAGTGATGTGCCCATCTTTGGAATTTTGAAATGACGAAGCGACGATCATGGGGAAAGATATGCATGAGGTTGTGTAATTGATGAGATGAGTAAGCTTGGTGACAGATTTTTGATTGGTCGACGCGAATTGTGGTTACACTGCCACCCTGTAAGAGGATAACACGAACTTTTCCTTCTGGTTTTGATGCAAAGCGGAACTGACTCCGAAAAGCACAGCCTTTAAACCAGACGTGCTTAAGAGCGAGGTGAACATAAAAAGCCAACCAGAAATTTGAGAACGTTTGCATTTGCGCTTCCTCAACGGTTCTATAGCCAAATGAGTCGATGCCAAGTGTAAAAATGGTATCAAAACGAAATGATATCAACATAAAAAATCCACAGTAACATGAAGAATCTTTACCAACTCAGCATAGCAAATACACAAGCAGTACATTCTATAATTCAAGATCATAGATCACCCACTCAACTTACTCCATGATGGTTGAAGAGACCGTCTAAACAGATCATTTTCATTTCGCAATTCCAGGCTGGTTGCCATATTTCTGCTAAACTTTTCAATGGTAACACTTGCCCACGCGAATCTAGTAAACAGAGGGTGGGAGCTTCTTAACATACCTATGTAACTCGGACAAACCATATTTTTAGCACCGAGGGTTCATCCTTGGTCATTTTTGCCAAAAAAAAAAAGTCTTGTTGGAGAAGAAAGGCATGGTGCTCCGCCATGTCGTGGTCTCGCTTTCTAAGAGTATGAGCACTGCAAAGTTGGGCAAAAGGTAAAAGTACCTGAAATATACCTACCTTTTTGATCTCAAAAAGGTAAGGTAACCTACCTTTTTTTTAGACGGGGGTATTCTGGTATACCGGGGTACTTTCATATAATTCGTCGAAGTACTCTAATAGGCCTAAGAATCATATTCCATAAATATTTTATGAAATATTTTATGAAATATTTTTATGCACAATAGTTTAAGTATAAATGCTTTCGCTTAGGCTCTTAAGCGAATACCTGGAAAGTACCAAGGTATTACCCAGGTAACCCTCCCTTTTCCGGGTAACCTACCTTTTATTTTCAGAAAGGTAAGGTAACCTACCTTTTTTATTAAAAGGTATTACCGGGGTAACCTTTTGCCCAACTTTGGCTCAGCATTGAACGCCACAGTATCACCTCCAAAGTGCTTCTGGCGAAGCCAGAAGCAACAATTACAGCCGGACGCCATAAACCAACTAGACGACCGAGAGGTACGCCAGTGAACTGGATGTGGTCTTTTTGTTGGAAAATTCAGTCACAAATGCTTGGGGAAGTTGCAGAACGCACATTGCCAAGTCAGGGGGAAATTGAATCCCTAAAGATGGGAGATAGTATCTATCTCTGTGTAGCTGCTGCACTGGCAGTTCACGTGAAGTAAAAAGCCCATTGTTGTGAAGATGCATTGGAATTTGGAAGGGGGGAGTGTGACTTGCGAGCGGTTTGTTTTTGTTTTGACCCCTGAATCAAAAAAAACATCGGCACCGGTCCATTCCCGGCCCGACGTCTCTCAAACCTCGCCAATCAGACCCCACTCTTTTCTTTCTCCCACATAAGCTCAAAGAAGCCGACCTACTCCAACAAATGACCACAACCAGTTCACTGGTGTACCTCTCGGTCGTCTAGTTGGTTTATGGCGTCCGGCTGTAACTGTTCAGTATACCGGAATGTCGCGTGTTCGACTCACGCCTGAGAGATCAAAACAATTTTTTTTTGCAGTTTTTTTCTTGGTGGGGGAATTGCAGAGATCGGTTTTGTTGTTTTGGGGGGGTGAGGAGGCGCTCCGCGCCTCCTCCGCCATACGATGTGGAGTTTAGACCCCGTCAGCAAGTTGGCTGCAAGCGGGATTCTGCGCCTTTTGCAGAACTCATTGTAGCAAACTTTACCCAAAGCAAGAAGCAGCATTAGTAGGTATGTTTTTGCTGTTATCTTACTGAAAACCTGCAGCTCCGGTGATGTGGCGAACTCCAAAGCCAAAACATACCACCATCTTCCGGGACCAGAACACCTTTCTTAGCGACAAAACACACTTTTCATAATTCCTATTAATTAATTCAATTCCACAATATCTTTATTTTATATTAACAAACGTAAGATCTTACTTTGTGGAAATCTATCAGGACTTCTCGAATGTTTGTTCTGATGGTAGAGATTTGAAAAATATCGGGAGGCCTGAGAGTCCAAGATAATCCAAGTTTCGAGTTCTCATCACACCCTTTTCCTTTCGTTTGCCTAGGCGCAAGACTTTTTTAATTTTCTTATTCATATTTCTGCAGGATTTCTTCAAGTCTGAATACAAAGGGAGGCTCGCTACATTGCGCTGCCATCATATCCTGCGTTTCCACAAGCCAAATACTCAAAACATCTCGGGAGACAAGTCCCAGCCAACTAGTGACCAACGACAAATCATAATAACCTCATGCCTGACAATCGCCGTTCTCCTTTTCGCCAGAAAATTCATCGCTCAAGTACTCCAAAAAGGCTGGAACCATTGAAAAAACAACCTCCCGCCTGGTACCAGCTCGTGCGCCCTGCATCTCCATAAAACGAAGCCCACTCGCATAAGCCTGATCTACTTCCAGAAAGGGTTCTTCCCCTTAGCATCCTGAATCTTGTGATAGATTTCAAGCTCCTCTAGCGTATATTCGCTTATCTTTTTGCCTCGCAGACTTTGTGGAGCATCTGGATCATTAAGCGGACAACTAAACTCATCTAACCCTTGGTCTGCCAAACGCTGAAGCCCCTCGACACGCTCCAGATGCCACTCTCGGAATATCCTCAAGACGCGACCGCATTCTACAAGCTGGTTTGGGCGTTCGCCCAACTCCGGGTTATTTAGTTCCTTGCGGAGGCGTTCTGCTATGCCTTTCTCTCGTGCCCAAGCGCATTTCTGGTTATCTTTAAGGACACCCTCGACAAACTTCTTGTAAGCGCGTGGTTCCTCGCGGCCCTCGTCCATGGGATAGTTGCTGTCGAAGATCTTGTTGGTAGTTATTCTCATGGCTCGGAGGTAATCTTGACACTGCGGTATGAAGGAAATGTAGTCGAACTTCAAATAAGTCATGACCTCGGGGATGAATCTCTCAAGCTGCGACAGAAACTCACAGGGTGTGAGCTGGCGCTGTGCAAGCTTCGATATCGTTATGGTTGAACCCAGGACTGTAATTTGCGACGTACTCGAGCGGCGTATGAACAATCCTAGCTGATGTAAAGAATGCGAAAATGTATATCGATTCTTGATGTACCCGCGTAAAATCTCCATGTCCTCTCTGCAATTCATTTGCGGTCCGTATTCAAAACCTTTTCGTACACCCTGCGTGGATTGCCGTGCAGTCTCAGCTACAATTGAGGCCTTGAGACCACTCTGTAGCTTGAATCGACTTAGCATCTCCGCTGGAGTCTTAGGAAGCTCCCCAGCAAAAAGCAACTTCTTGTGTGTCTCTATAACGTGTTCCATATCCGGCCATATCTCTTGGCAGAACTTCATTTGTGAAATTGCGCTGTAAAGATGCGCAGCATGGAAAATGTACTTCCTAGTACGCTCCAAGGCTATTCCAAGTTCCTCCATATCCAATTCCAAAGCCAAAACGCAGAAGCCGGACAATATCGGATTTCTTGTATACACGAAAGCCGGTTCAAAATTGAGTATGACTTGCGTATCGCTGAGGGAGTCGGAGTGGCCTAGATAGCCAGCTGGTCTCCAGAATACCTTTGGACTGGATGAATTATCCTTCGTATCTTTGGGATTGGTATCTGTCTTATTGCCCTGAGAGTCTGTGAACTTGCCACAGCATACACAAGCTCCATCAGCCACCCGCTTTTCCCAAGCACGTCGTTTTTCTTTCGCATCCTCAATGTGTAGGTTTTTGGTATTTAGGTAGGGGGGTTTCTGATACTCAGTAACACGTCGGAGAGTGGTATTGGCAAGTTTACTGTCGGCATCATCGCCCAACCAGGGTAACCAGTCATCTTCACGACTGCCTCTTGTGAATTGTTCTTGGATAGCGGCATCAGCTTTTGCCGCGTGTCGCTGCAGAATCTCCCAGGATGAAGAAACTTTGGAGCCCAAAATCTCCTATATATCAAGAAGTATTCGGCTCGCAAACACAAACCATGCGCTCACTTCGCCGTCTTCCTCGAGCTTCAGAAACCCACGACTCCATTCATCCTGGTAGGCATATTTAGAAGTGTAGAGGACTTCTTCCTTAGTCCAATTTTCACAAGTGCATAGGATGACTCTCTGCTCGCATGTGTATATCACCATTTCCAATAGGTATTCGCAGAGGGACTTGTCATCTGCATTACGTTTCTGACCTTCAATGAACTGCAGCGAGCCGGGTTTGTAGAGGTTGCTAGCTCGAGTTGCATCGATGGTGCACCGTGTCTATTATCTGTTAGCCAATCCAGACAATCAATGATTTTCGATTGAGTCTTACTGATGTGAAGATATCACGACATGCAGAGGGTCGATTTCTTTCCCACTTGAATAGTATCTCTGCTATTGGAAGATACATAAAATTCTCAAAGTCGATCTTGGTTTGAGGATTTGTTGGCTTGACTCCTTCAGAGTCTTTCAAAGGTGGTGATGGCGGAGAAACCAAAGACGCGAGATTCTGATAAGATAGACTAGAATCTGGGAAGATTGAGTTTGAAATACGCACTTCCTCGCTCCGAGCAATGTCAAAGGCAGCATTTGTAATAAATGAAGCTGTTATTGGATCGACCTCTCCAGATTTGACCTTACTCCATGTCTGTCGGAGAAACTCTTGGATGCGATGCAGATCTTCAAAGAAGCAGAAGACATCAAAACTTCGATCGGTATTCTCGTCGTTCTCCAATTCATATACATCGATCTGAGCTGTTGGGGCCGGGTTTTTTCTCGAACTCTCGGCGCCAGGAGAGATATCCAAATGATCGTTGATATCGGTGGGGTCTTCTACTTCCAGTGCACTGAATCGATTAATAAAGTTGTGGAGGGTTGGCGATTCGGTTGCGGAACCCGAGGAGGGTGGGGAGTTGGGAGTAACTTTTGGTTTCTGCGTAGATTTGTTCTCGGGTGGCTTTAGGGTGGCGATAGCCTTCTCGAGGATGCTGATGAAGTACAGATGACCTTTTGTAGAAGCGTCATTGTCAATACCAGTCTGCTCAAACCAGGCTGCGCATCGTTTGCGGGCCTCAATAGCTCTTTGGACAACCTGGATTATGATATCAGGAACTCCAGTCTTGGAGTTCTTGGAAATTATCTCGGCTTGTCGTAAAATCTCTCGCGCAGGAACAATGTGCTTTACTATTGGTCTTGGTGGTGCAGGAGGGCCTTCCTTAGTACTTCCTTTAGCACTTTCAGCCTGCTTAGAAGCTTTCCTCTGTTTCTTCTTATCGGCATTCTTAGTTGCCTTTCTCTCTGCCTGTTTTATTAGCCTCTCACGGTGTGTCAAGACTTCAGGAGCAGGAGATGGCGTGGATTTAGGAGCTTGAGATGCCGTGAATGTTTGCCGGTATCCATATTTGGTTGCGGCTTCATGTAACCAGGTCGTGAAAGAATTCGTGTCGCATTTGTACCGCCTATAGCTGCCTCCAAGTTCGTCGGGAAGCATGTTGACAATGCGGGGCTAATCTGAGCCTATGTGCTTAAAATGAAGCAGAAGTTAGCATCCTACTAATGCGATTGAGGAGAGAGGTCTCAGAATAAGGGCAAGACTACTTACTTCAAGGAGACTTCAACAAGACAAGGAATCTCAGCAATGGAATGTGTGGTGGGGGTACTATCAATGTCGTGTGTTGTAGGATGGAAACAAGTCGGGCAGCGCGGAAGCGAAAGCGGGGTTGGAAGACCCCTCTATCAAGGTAGATTCGGGAGAAGGCTGTTATAGCCGGCAGTAGCCGGCTCATGGTAAATCAGGCGGATATATTGCTTCCAAAAAGTTCCTGTTCTGAGTTCTTCATGACATACCGACATTCACCAAGAAGCCCCTCTCCTAGTCACCCCCTAACAGCAACCGAAAGGGCCAAAAAGACTGTCAAACACAATGATTCCCTGACCTTTCCACATAATCTTATATGTTTCTTTTTGAATGATGTAATTGAAAAATTCTTTGAATGATTGCACAGTTGCCTTCGCTCTTAGAAGACGTTATCCATGTTAATAGGTGGGACAAAAGACTTTCACGCCATTTTCATAATGAACTCCACACCTATAATTATATACTGAGCGTAGCTCAAGAATAAAGGCTTCTTTATTGTTCTCAGGTCAAGGAATAATTGTAAAAAACGGTAGGTAGTTGCGAGAATAAAGAGCAAAATGGCATCAGAAGTAAGAAGTAAGAAAGGTTAAATAGAATTATTTAAGTACCTGAGATCAGACCCTGAATGCCTGGTCAAATCGATCAGATGGGTACTTTCTGTTTGACGTTTGCTTTTTGCTGTTTGCTGTTTGATATGTTCAATTACGCTGGCATGTGAGCCGTAAGTATGCATACCATATACGATATTCTAGCATTCGTCAGTAATAGCATCTCTCCAGCCCTCAACAGCAGTCGGCGGGCGCTTACTACTTTCCGTTGGCTCAGTGACATGGCAAGTGACTGGAATATCGCTATTGCATCTTTCTCACCAAACTCCAACATTCACCTTTGAAGTGAACCCCGTGCACCCGCCGGCATCCACCTCGAAATCTCGGACTTGGAGCCATTTGACATTGAGAAGCCGTCTTGAGAGATGAAGATTGAATGACAAACAAGGTTTCCCTCATAGAATCGTGACCACTGTCGGTCCCAGGGTGCTTCGAGATTGTGTCCATGTCGACGCTTAGGAGAAGACTTTCTCGCCGGTCGCATTACCGGTATGAAATGCCCACCTAAGAATCTGACTCTACTTTGCAGTGCGCGGAGCTAAGCATCATTGATTTTCCCATTTTTTGAATGGAATGGTGGTGGGGAGATTTATGGTGTTGTGGAGTGGAAGGAAAGAGGGAGATGTCGTTGGGAAGTGAGAAAGGTTTGGCGGATTATGTAAGCAGCCGTGGTTGACCACCAGGACCAAGTATGATCTCGTCTCATTATTGTTGAACCTGCATTCAAGAACTTACTCAATTCTCACATATTCTTCGATTTTCTTTAGATATTTGGTTTCCTTCCCAAAAGTCCTTATCGCAAGCTATTCATCAGACTTCAACAATCATCATCAAGATGCTCCTCAACTACTAACTTTTTTCAACCATCCAAGACTTTCCCTTGCGCGATCATTCAGGTTCTTTTGACAACACGTCTTCCTGTTTGAAAAACATAATTAAATGGCTTTCTTTGAGGAAACCTGCTCTCTGGCTTGTATCGCAATTCGTCTCTTCTTTCCAAGAGACTTCGAAAACCAAAAGGCATTAATATAGCATACAAATACAGGGGGTATACGCTAGATAGGACCAAAAAGAACTCTCTACTTCTTTCCCTTCACATCACCACTACCCTCTTCCTCCCCAACCCCCTCCTTCTCCTCAACCTTCTCCTCAGCCCTCTCCAAATGCACCAAATACCCAACCTCCATAGCCATAACTGCCGACGCACCCTCACCCTCACCCTCATCTCGCTGTAACTTCTCCACGCCCATATCCACAATCCACTCCTGATAGTCTTCCTTACTCGCCCAGCCCGTACACACCACATACTCACTTCCCTCTCGCGAGTTCGGATCCTCCACACAACGCCAATGCGCAAAAACCGGCAAAGGCGATGTTTCCGCCGCGAGAATCTGATTATATACCTGCATTCCACGCTCAAAATAGGCGATACGCTTTGGTTCTGAGTTTATCCACATGCGCGTCATGACGATGAGATTCGCGTCTAGCGGTATTATTTCTGACATATCGCCACTCTCTTTTAAAGGTGTATGGATTCCCCAGACAAATTCTAGCAGCCCGTCTTGAGGCCCTAGGATTTCATCTCGTAGTTTGTCGTCGGAGAGGAATGCGAGGTGCTGTTCATGGCTGTCCCAGGAGCCGAAGATATAGATACAAGAGGGGTCATCGTGGATGGTGTAAAAACGGGAATCTGTTGGGTGTACTTTCTGGGCGAGAGCTGTGCGAACGGTTTGTAATGCGTTTATGATGGCCGGCGACGAGGACGTGAGGTTTGAAGATTCTGGGACGCGGAGTTTGGTGATCTCCAAGACAGGCATAGTGCCGAGATATTTGAAGGTAGTGGCTGATCTGCGGCTTATCCCGTACTCGAGTAGAGTTGCGCTTCTTGGGAAAGACTGGAGAGTTGATACTCAGTAGCAGAATTTGATGTCGTGATGACGAAGGAAAAATCGTCACTCTTTTTTCCAATAAGTAGTTCTCTCGCGCCGGTAGGCGGGCATGTGACCGACGATGACCGTTATGGAATGTTGCGTGGCTGATATGCGGCTCTCCGGTCATGAACTATTGATGGCACGTGGCCTGTGGACCGTATTTTGTACGAGGATCACCCTGGGAGTCAATTGGCGTTCCGCTATGAGTTATTTTGGGCCTGCGTAGAAGTTCTCGTTGGTCGATTCGACGTCGGATGTAATTGGCATCATCTCGCATTTCCTTTTCCCTCCCTTTTTCTCGCTTTTGGAGGGGTGATATCTCCGACCCACCGTAATAAGCAGCCACTCGCGTGGTCTGCTGAGATACGCATTGATGCCGACCCGTCAACACGGGACTTGTGGATCCAAGTTGAGAATTTGAGCGCGGCGTGTCCGGTAGTGATGATGGGCGAACTTCGATTTATGGTCGGCGGGAAGTCCCGCTACTATATAAATTGAGCGACTTTCTCTCCGCCGTTTCGCCAAGGTGAATATGTCGCCAGGGTAAGCTGGTTATGAGACATTATTAGCTGCATTTCAATAAGGTACGCTTGGCTACTGCAGGGGAAAACATCGCTACAATCTTCACATCTCAAAAATGTATCTTTTAAATGGATATGGTATCTTAATTTTCATATCTACAAAAGTGATCAAGTTTTCAAATCATGCGCTGAGGATGCTTCTGGGAGGCCATCATCACAATTACCTTACCCCGCGGCCTCAAAGGAATTACTGGCTCGTTTATTCCACTTGCACGAAATCATATCCTTCTCCTCCTCCTTGGTTGCAACACCTCCCGCCGAAGGTCTAGTCCAAACTTATCCACACAAACTTGTTGTACTTCGCGATACCGACGCTAGCAAGAGAAACCCTCATTAAAGTCCACCCACCATGCCTGAGCCCCCGCCCGGTATAGAACTTCTCAACCAAACTACACTCCTCCAATCCAGGATTTAGTTTTTTACCAAAACGGAAATAGAAGAAACCCGAATTCGTGGTAAGCCAGGCAGGTCAAAGTCAATACTAGAATTCAACTCTGGCTTGCCATGCGCTTCTACTTGAGCTGGTATAGCCAAATCACCCTTTTAACCTGCCGCGGTTTTAACATAGTTTAAAACCAATTCCGAATTGATTTGGGAGCATAATCCAGCTGCGAGATGCAACAAAGCATGCAGGTTGACGACTTCTTGCCGTTTTGGGAGGCGTGCATATGTCATGACGGCTGGTGGGGCATTTCACGTGCCAGCGATGACATCCTAGATTATTAGACCTGCCCAACTGATAAGTAAAATGCCATGAGGAAAATATCTTATGGGCGGGTGGTGGTTAGGCGTGGTGCGCAAGTCCCGGGAGTTTCTGGGGAAGTACTTGGAGATACAGTATCCAAATTGCAAAGCTGGCAAAAACGATCAAAGTTGGGCATGGAAGATTGATTGAGATGATGAAACGATGGCATGGTGGGTGAGTATGAAAAGTTCTGGGCGAACAGATTCTGGAGTATTCAAGTGCTGATGAATTCAGTGCTATAAATGTGAGCGATGGGAGTGAAATGAGTGCCTGCCCTACTGAACATTCTCTCGGTTTTCTGGCCCGGAAATGGAACGATTGCGACTTTCTGACGAATAAAGTGAACTTGTCGTAAAAGAATCCCTATCGAACACACATCAAAGCTAATCTACTACCACATTATTCTTCCCTATCAAAACGCCTCACTTCACTTCAACTCTACCACATACATACTCCCGCATACTGTATACATTTTCAAACCCAAAACCAAAACCAACTAATAGTTAAAATACCACGAAGCTAGGAATACAAAGAACTAAAATCATAAAATACTACCGTATTAAGCCCCCCTCTCCCGTTTTTAACCTTATTGTGCCAGGATATCTGAGAGAATAGAGAACAATGACAGAGGCAGAGGGTTCGTTCATGGGAGAAACTCTCCCATAAACCTCAATTCTCTGTAATGAACTGGCACAATAAGGTTAAAAACGGGAGAAGGGGGGCGCTCTAAACTAATTAATACGGTATTGCAAAGTTCAGGGAGCTTGCCATGTACATTGAAATCAAGATACACGGCTAGCGAGAAGTGAATCCAGCGATGATTCGGGGGCCATGTGAATGAAATCCGATGCCATGGTAATCCCATATCTCGTCTCCCAGGATTGAGGTCGTCCCCCATTTCACCTTTCATCATCCCGACTCTTCCGATACAACAAAGAAAAGAAAGGGTAAAGTTCTAAGCTAATCCATATAGTATACCTACAACAAGATCTCCCTTTATGGGAAGTGAATTATATACAACCTACAATGAACCTTCTCAACCTCTCATGTGAATTGTACTCGATGTGCAACACTCCCCTCAACTCCCAAGTGAATTTCATACGATATGCAACAAATCCAATAAACTCATGGCGTGAATTAAACAGCGATGCAAAAAGGGAACGAGGATATGAGAAGAGGTGAATATGTGCGATGTAGATTGGAAGGAGGATTGAAGGCATTGTAGTGTTGCACAGTACAAGAGATTTGGAAGGAGCGTGTAGCGTGATACTTGTGCTTGTACTTGTAGCGCATTGGATTTTGACAGTGGAGGGAGATCATGGTGTAACATCTCATTATGGGTATTATCCGGTGAGTGTGAGACTGACTTTCAATCCCCAAGAAGTAATGTTGAGTCGGCCACTTATCACCATCTCAAGCATCGAGGTTACACCAGGTCTCACAGACGAAACACAGGCAATCTTCTTCGTGGTTACATGACGTTCCCGCTTTGTGCCCCGATGTCGGATTAGGCCGCGTGCGTGTAGTGCCAAGGTGTTGAGTTATAGATGGTGGGAAACGGTATGAGAGACGGATTCCCGTGTGTGAGATCAGAGAATTTGAGACGAAAGGCAGAGACAACTTGGGCTGAAGTGAAGAGATGGAAAGCAGTCTTCAGTTCCCTATGGTTAATTGCACAAGGCAACTTCTTGCTCAAACCGCTTGCACCATATACCGCCAAGTGTCCACCTCGAGTTCTCTTCTTTTGCTTTGCTCACACCGCAGAAGCATCAACATCCCATTCGAGACATTCAGCTCAGCCAGCGTGTTCCACCTGGCTCCTAATCAGGCCATGATGCGGGAGATCGTATCGCCTTGGCAACTTTTGGTGTTGTACGACGTCCAAGCCCGAGATTGAGGACGAGGTCGTCCCCTTTGTATCCCAGTTTTGTTTGGGCTTCGTCTTTGAATGTGGTCGAGTCTTTTTGATAAACACATCAAACGAACGACTAGAAGAACTTCATTGCGAAATCAACTGATTCACACTGTGATCATTGCATCCAGTACTCGAGTAGTTCGGTATTGCACCAGGAAAGCGCAAATCTCATAAAAATTTCAACTGGATAATTCAAGATCACACCCACCATGATCATCCATAATGAGAGCGTCGCCGCTCTCTCGAAAAGAATCAAATCTTTCCACGGACGAAAGGCTCCTTTCTGGATCTACCACGGCTCAACAAATTGCACTCGTCAAATGTCCCTCAAACCCGACGAAATAATCGACACAAGCAACTTGAACAGAATCGTCAAACTCGAAGCGGAAAAGAAGACGATACTCGTCGAACCAAACATCCCTATGGATCGATTGGTTGAACATACTTTGAGATTTGGGTTCATTCCGCCGGTTGTCCCAGAATTCCCCGGAATCACTGCTGGAGGTGCATTTTCGGGGACGGCGGGAGAAAGTAGCTCGTTCAAACATGGTTTCTTCGATAAAACGGTCTTGTCGATTGAGATTATTCTTGCGAACGGGGAGGTTGTGAAGGCTTCGCCGAGTGAGAGACGGGATTTGTTCTATGGCGCAACCGGTGCGTATGGAAGTCTCGGCGTCATTACACTTCTTGAGATACAACTTATCCAAGCGAGGAGTTACGTGGAGCTGACGTATATTCCATGTGGAAGCAGTGAGGAAGCTATAGCTGAGTTGAAGGCATGTAGAGATGTTGGGGATAAACATGTTGACTTTTTGGATGGGATAATTTTCAGCAAAACGTCGAGTGTTGTTTGTGTTGGTAGATTGACCAACAAGTGCACCCGCTCTCCGAGGAAATTCTCAGGACCGTGGGATAGCTGGTATTATATGCGAGCAGAAGAACAGGCCAAAGCAGGTACCAAAGCAGAACCTCTCACCGACACCATCCCACTTGAGGATTACCTATTTCGTTACGATCGCGGCGCCTTTTGGATGGGAAAGTACTATCCTCTATTCATATTCGAATTTCTCAACAACGCCTACACCCGTTGGTTATCCGACGACTACGTCAAGACGCGGTTCTTATTCCAGTCCATGCACCTCAGCAATCGATCGCAAAAATTCATCATCCAAGATCTCATGTTGCCTAGCGACACTGCAAACCAGTTCCTTGAATATATCGATGAAGATCTTGGCATATACCCACTGTGGATATGCCCACTTGCCAAAAGCCCTGATGTCATCACGCAAAGAATGCGCGATTCAGAGATGGTGATCAATATTGGAGTTTGGGGGCCTGGCCCATCGAATTTCAAAGACTTTGTTGCAAAAAATCGAGAGCTGGAAAAGAAACTGAAAGACTTGGATGGATTGAAGTGGCTGTATGCACATACATATTACAACGAGGATGAATTCTGGAAGATATACAACAAGAAGGAATACGATGAAGTGAGGAAGAAGTATCATGCAGAAACTCTCCCGAGTGTATTTCAAAAGGTCAGGAGCTCAGAAGTCGAGTTGCCAAAGCAGGACGTGAAAGCGAGTATTCTTGGTTTACTCGGACAAGTTTTTGGGTATGATGTTGAGTATCTTCTGAATCGGAAAAAGTAAGACAGGAGTGGATGTGATGTGTAAGATGTATGTAAAGATATAGTGGTATTGTACGAGTAACCGTACACACAAGCGCTGTACATGCTCTCAAAGCTCTCAAAGATGACTTCAGCTTGAGTTCAGCTCGAGGACGTGCCAGCTGCAACATGTGAGATAAAGCAGCAGCAGTTGTGGTGGCAGTCTTGATATGGGGGCCAGCCCCCAAACCCCCGCGGCTCGCTGCGCTCGAACATAAGCTTGAGGATATACTTTATATCCAAACATGCCAAAGTGCTTCTTGAATTCTTGAAGTCAAGAAGGTAGCATAGAGTAGTATGATAGAGCGCAGCGAAGACGGCCTCCACGGCAGTGGCCTCCGGAGGAACCGTGGAGCATCATTTGCTCGCGCATACCAATGATGCTGACCCCGAAAGCCCTAAATAGAATCATCTATCCGTAGATGTGGATGGTGCGCGTATAGGATGTGAAAAACGTGGGATGTGATGTGGTGAGAAAGGAAGCATTCCGTGGCAGCGATCGTGAACTGCCAGGTGGAGCACTCCCGTATGCACGTCCTCGGCACAGCCATGTGACCTGCAAACAGCTGTGAAGGCGATGATTGGTGGATAAATGGGCCCTCTCCACCAGACTTCGCCCTTTCGGTAGAAATGATGCTGCGAATCCACATGCAAAAGGGACTCGTGCAGGGGAGAGCTCTTTCTTCCGCGCGACGGCAGCAAGAAATTTATATGGAGTAGACGACTTGGCTGAATCCATTTCCCGACAACACTTGTTCATCACCCAAGCACCACCACCTAGTCAGCTTTCCAAACGCTCTTCTGTGCAACTGCACAGCACGGGCATCAACACCATCAAATTCTCTTTACAATTTGCTTGCGTGCCCTTTTTTTTTAATTCTTCATCATGACCGCCGAACAGTCGATTCGATAAATCATCCAGAGCGGGCCTTTGATCTGCACTAGCACTCCAGCATCCTCCACCGGACCTCCACTTGAGCCCCAACCTCAACCCCAAGTTCACCAGGTTTTGCCAATTTATTCTCTCCCGTCCCCGCATAAACTTGTACAGCTCTTCTTCTCCTAAATATATCCTATTCAAAAATGGCATTTCGACAGCGTCTTGCAAAGCGTCTTCTCTACACCACCGGAGCAGCCGCAGTTGGAGGAACATTCATCTACCTTTCCTACAGGCCCCGAAATATCCCTGGTTCCGATCCCGCCGCAGTACCTCCTCCAGGTTATGGGGAAGGTGGTACTTTTCGTCCTCCTCGATTCCCGAAAGTCAAGTCTAGACTCGAGCAGATTGCCGAGTTGAAACGTAGCGGCGGATCAATTACCTCGATTTCGAAAGACGACTCCTCCAATGCCGACACGATATACGATCTGCTAGTTATTGGCGGAGGAGCCACCGGTGCAGGCGTTGCTTTAGATGCGGCTACAAGAGGATTGAAAGTTGCGGTGGTGGAGCGAGACGATTTCAGCAGTGGCACAAGTAGCAAAAGTACAAAGTTGGTTCACGGAGGTGTTCGATATTTGGAGAAAGCGTTTTGGGAGTTGGATTACAATCAATATGCGCTGGTAAAGGAGGCATTGAGAGAACGAAAATACTTTTTGGATACCGCTCCACATCTGTCTTCATGGCTTCCCATTATGCTGCCTCTAGACAAATGGTGGAAGGCACCATACTTTTGGTGTGGAACAAAAGCCTACGACTTCTTGGCTGGTGCTGAAGGCATTGAGTCATCCTACTTTTTGACCAGGAGCAAGGCACTGGAGGCTTTCCCCATGTTGAAGAAGACCAATTTGATCGGAGCATTGGTATATTATGATGGAGCACACAATGATTCGAGAATGAATGTCTCTTTGGCCATGACCGCGGCTTTATATGGCGCAACAGTGGTAAACCACCTCGAGGTTACAGGATTAGAAAAAGATTCCAACGGCAAGCTCTGTGGCGCAAGGGTCAAGGATCTGGTCAGAGAAAAGAATGGACAGAGTACTGATGAGTTTCTCATCCGAGCAAAGGGTATCATCAATGCTACTGGACCCTTCACGGATGGAATTCGAAAGATGGATGACGATACAGTCAAGGAAATCGTAGCTCCTAGTTCCGGGGTTCACGTAATTCTTCCGGGTTATTACAGTCCTCAGAAGATGGGTCTTATTGATCCGAAAACATCAGATGGTCGAGTCATTTTCTTCCTTCCATGGCAAGGCAATACAATTGCTGGCACTACTGATGCCCCCACCAGCATCTCACATAACCCAATCCCAGGCGATGATGAAATCGACTGGATTCTGTCTGAGATTAGACGATATCTCGCACCTGATATCAATGTTCGCCGTGGTGATGTTCTTGCAGCATGGTCTGGAATTCGACCTTTGGTCAAGGATCCTAACGCAAAGAACACCGAATCTCTCGTCCGAAATCACCTTATCAATGTCTCTCCATCTGGTCTCTTGACTTGTGCTGGAGGTAAATGGACGACCTACCGCCAGATGGCTGAAGAGTGCGTTGATGAAGCTATCACTCAATACGGACTCGAGACTAAGGCTGTGAACAATGCACCTCATGTCAGTGGCACTAATTTGATAGACGATGGTCGCTACCTCAATGGCACATGCCAGACTCATCAAGTGAAATTGATTGGTGCACATGGATTTTCGAAGACTTTGTTCATCAATCTGATCCAGCATTTCGGTGTTGAGACGGACGTTGCGAAACACTTGGCCGAGTCCTACGGCGACAGAGCATGGACAGTCGCTGCGTTGAGCGCACCGACTGAAGAGCGCTTTCCTGTTAGAGGCCTAAGAATTTCTCCTCTCTATCCCTTCATCGATGGCGAGGTCAGATACGCAGTTCGTCACGAGTATGCTCAAACAGCAGTAGATGTCATTGCACGGAGAACACGTCTGTCATTCCTCAATGCGCAGGCTGCATTAGAAGCCCTACCAAAAGTCATCGATATCATGGCTAGTGAATTGAAGTGGGACAACAAACGGAAAGACGTTGAATGGAAAGATTGTATGTACCCCCTTTAATCTTAACAGAGATCAGTCTAACATAAAATAGCCGTCGCATTTCTCGAATCAATGGGCCTTCCCAAATCCAAGTTAACCGCTACACGCAAGCAAGTCGAGAGCGGGAAACTTAGCTTCAAAGACTCGATCGAGTACAACATGTATTCGCGCCATGATCAACCTAACGACGAGTTGGAGAGTGATTCCAAAGTAGATTTCTCTCTCAAGAAAGGCGCTGCTGCTGAGAAGTAGAGAAGGAGAAAGGAGAAAGTAATTTATGTGCGGATTATAGATTCGGAGAGGAAGGGGATAGGCAAGTGTATATGTAGAGGAGTAGAGAGATGCGGCCGTGGGATGGGTATTATAAGGGAGATGCCTCAGACCTACTTCACTGTGCTAGTAGGGTGTTTTTTTCGCATTGCATTTGGTTGTAGGAGCGAGCGTTTGTTGGATGGATATTATACTTTGTTTGCCTTTGTTAGGATAGATAGACTATGGAAAGGAAAAGAATGCTAGTGCTAGTGAGATTTTATGAAATGGATTGGTTTCATATATATAAAGATTGCGAAGTTGAATATTGAAGTGAGTTTTTGCACTCGTTCTACTAGACTGATTTCGCTGGTTAGTAAAGATCTTAAAAATGCGACGGTAGTGCGAAAAGAAAGAGGGAAAAGGAATGAATATGATATTGTATATACTGGGTATTTATCGCACGTATTTTCCTCTGGCTCGTTCGTATACTCCTACTTCTCCATGCATATCCAGCCCCCCCCCCCTTTCAAAAAAAAAATCAAGCGAAATAATACCTCTCCTCCCCCCTCTCCTCCTCCCAAATAACCCTCGGCAACACATCCCCATCCCTCCCCTTCGGCGCAAACACACCCGTTAACGCTGCTATTTCCTTTGGTGTCAATTTCTCCCCTCCGCCCATGCCTAGGAGACCTAGTCCTTTACCCTGCACCTTAGCTTCCTTCCTCGACCCCTCAACCTCTTCTCTCACTGATCTCGCTGGCAGCGCAGGCCGTTCCTCCTCATCCGAATGTGTATTAACGATAACTTGTGCTTTTGACGTTTGCGAAAGAGGCGAGATATACGGTTTTTGTTCTGAAAAGGAGAGTGCGCGAGGTCTTGTCCCCGCACTAACAAGAAATTCATCAGGCTGGTTGGTTTGATTTTGGTTTTGTCCAGCTTCAAAAGAACGTTGCACTTTAACAAGCGCTTCTTTCGTCTGTGCAACTAATATATCATCTTCCTCCAGATCTGAGAAACGGACGGAGGAGAAGCGGAAGTTGGGACTTAGGAGGGGAGCTGGATCTGAGGTGTGGGGGTTTGAGGGAGAGGGGGAGGGGGATTCTGATGATGATGGTGGGGGAGATGGATGGGTTTTTGATGAGGGGGGTGTTGTGTTGTTTTCTTCTCCTGTATTCGTGCTTGTAGGAGAAGACGCTGCTTCTCCACCTCCATTAATATTCCCACGTTGTCGATATCTCGCCGGTCTTGGAGGAACCGGCGGTGGTTTCCTCGACCCTTCTCTCGCTTCGGATTCCAATTTCGTTTCTACCTCCGCCGTCGATATTTTCGGTGGCAAAGCTGGCGGTACTTCTTCCACCTCCTCTGTTTTAACTTCCACAATCGAATTCCGTCGAGGGGGAACGGGTGGTGGTTTTCGCGTCCCTTCTCTCACTTCCGATTCTCTCACTTCCTCTCTCGCTTCCAATAACGCCCCACCCATCCCCGCAAACCCCAAATCCAACTTCGTCTTCGATCCCTCCGGTGATATGAGATGGAATTCTGCTTGCGGCGGCTCCGCAATTAGGATAGGTGGTGGGAGGATGAGAGTTTTTATGCGTGGTGCTGTGCTTTTGGGTGTGGGTTCTTTGGGGGAGGGAGATTGTGTTTTTGATGGTGGAGGAGGTTGAGGGAGGGCTTCTGATTGAGCTGAACGTGGATTGGGGTTGATTGGAGTTGCGTCTCCTGTGGTGGTAGCGTGGCTAATATCAGGTCCATGATTTTGGGGAGCGACGTCCAAGACGGAGCTGCTAACCACAGCGTCCCTTTGCTCATCCTGGGACTCCTCTCTCCCCTCGGCCTCCCCTCTTTCCTCACTCTCTCCTCTCCCCTCCAACTCCTCCCTCACCACCTCATCCTTCGGCACCCCCTGATACCCATTCCCAAGATGCACATTACTCCCAGCATACAACTCATAAACGGGCCCCAAACTCCCCCTCCCCCCCTCCAACTCCACAGTATTAAACTGGCCATCCCTCCCCTCCTCCAACTCCTGGGCCCCAAACTTCGGCAGGGGGATCTTACTCCATCCATTCTCCGGCTTCTTCCTAAACGGAATGCGTAACTCGAAATGGCCGCGACGGAAGGCGCGACGGATGAGTTTGCGTCGACGGATCGCTATGCTGAGGATAAGGAAGAGGAAGAAAAATGCGACGGCGATGATGGCCCCATCTTTGTTGGAGGTTTGAGAGGAGGAATCTTGTCTTTTGGAGAGAGATGCTGTTGACGATGTTGGTCTCGTGGTAGCTGGTTGTGTATTAATTGCACTTATATCTGAAAGTGCTCTGCGTATCAACGCTGGATTTTGTGATATTACGGCTTTCAAATCGAGAGCTGGGTTAATCGCGTATCCCTCGACGGCTCCAAGCAGACACAAGAAGAATAGTGGAAACACCGTTGCAAACGTGCCATATTTTCGCAGCTGGCGGGATTTCATGGCGATTGCTTTTCCATCGTCACCTCTCGTATTCCATCTCTTTGGTACTTTCCCCATCGCCAATGCTTTTAAGTCTTGTTTGGCTTGAGGTCCATTACTATAAACCAAGGTATTGATCATTCCAGTAGGCGAACATTGCATTCTTTAGCTGTTTCTGAGAAGTTCGGGGTTCCTTCTTCCTGGGTTCGAAATGCAGTCCAGCTTGCTGATCGTTCACTCGATATCGCCAATATTTCCTTTCTATCGTCTCTGGCGGTCAATTGGGCGAACAGACGAAAACCCCCGTGACAAGGACAAAAATTGTAATTTGAAGTATATGTACACTCCCCAGCAGCAACACGATGCTCAGAAGCTATTAGTTATCGAGATGTCGAGGGTTTCGAGGAGAATTAGATGAAGTCTTTCAGAGAGTGCACAGCAAGAAGAAAAACGCGTTGGATGTTGGGACGTCGCGACCAGCACAAACGCAGGAAGCAACCGCCTCAAGTGTGTTCCAGCAAAGTGGCAAGAGTCTGTGATACTCCAACAACAGGGAAATAACATTGGCCAGATCCTAAGGATTCAACCAACACAAGTTGGCTGCGCCCCCAACATTCGAGCCCGTGACGATGATTGGTGGCCCTGGTAATTGCATCGCTGCAGAGAGAGGAATTGTGACGTGCATATTCGAAAGTGATAGACCCATTGGACAGTAGATTTTAGATGCTGGCTTCAGCTTCCCAAAATGGTAATTATAGTGAAGCTTTGGAGCTTGTGGCTAAGTTGGTTTGATCCGTAGGGCTACTCAGCCATGGTGGCAGCCAATTGTCCACCAGGGATTTGAAGTGAGAAGTTTAAATTCAACGGTAAACAAGAGCGGTCATAAACAGGTCGCTTGACAAAATGTTGGTAAACGATGCAGTCTGCAGATTCCAATTACCCAAGCGCCGATAGAAGTTTCAACTACCAACAGTAAACAAACAACTCCTTATCTCAGTAAACTCAGACGCTCTGTGGTCGTAGTTAGGGTGGTGTTGTTCAGTCGGCCCCACCCCCCGCCGACCAATCACAAGCCCCCACCACCCCAACTCCCAGAGCGTCTGAGAAGAAATGGTCGCAAATAACCCTAAGTATGTTTGAAACGGTGTTTTTGGTGATAAAATGAGGCTTGAAAACCACGAAAAAGTAGGTTCTGCGACCGCGAATAATATTAGCACCATAACTCCTTTTAATATGAATCCTTTTGTAAATGGCTCATAAGCTTCTATTCTATCTCATATGAAATTTTTAGCAATGCGCTACGGTGGGTTGTTGTTCTAGGATATGCATTTCTGTTAGGTCTTTTAGGGGTTTTGAGGTTTGCGACCTTATTTTGCCTATATTCCGCCGCACGTCGAGCAGTACGAGCGACCCGCACCCATATTAATATATATATCATTAAAACCGTATCATTTCGATCTTAAACTACCTGCAAAAAATAAAAAATATAATAGAATAGGGCGTGGTGGATGAGATATCGCGAAGTTAATATTTTGAAGGTCGAATAATTCTCGCGTTCTAGCTTTTTTGCGACCATTTCTCCTCAGACCCTTCCAGAGAGAGGGGGTTGGGTGGGGTGTGGGGCCGGGCCGAATCAACAACACTACCACCCAACCTAACACTCTCTCTATTAGGGGGTCTGAGTTACTGAGATAAACAACTCCTGCTTCGCTTAAAACCCAACATCCAAAATATCAACATTGCGATCTTGAGGTTCTGCGTTGAGCCCGCTCTCATATGAAATACATTACAATCCAAGATAAATCCCAAACGCAAGCGAAAAAACAAAAAAAACGTGGCAGCTTCTAGAACTGACTGTGTTCTTTCGAACATTGTTGGGGGCCGCCGTTAGGGAACGCATATCACAACCCTGCAGTTGCAGATTCTGCAACTTGACAGGAAGGAATCCTACGAGGGTTTGCAGATACGCGACTCGCTCTAGTACTCTACTCGGTGTGCTCGATACGGTGTAACGTGAAAATAACAGCATTGCATAGAAACATTCTTGAAGGAAAAGGGGTCGTGCGTGAAAATGGACATAAACAGGAAATGGAAGAGACATCTAAACAAGAATTTAAAGCCATTCTTAAGATCTTTGGAAATGGTTCCGGTGTACCTTATTTCCATGTAGACACTGGCGTTTCTTCCTGTGACGCTCCCCTTTATGTCCGACTTGGACGATTCGCATTGGAGTCTTCCTTTCCTCGACTAGGGCCGCTTACTAGCGTACTGAAATAGCCTCTATGCAAGTGGTTATTTTCAGTCGTAAGGTCTATTTCCTCCATATCTATCGGCGTTATGAAAAATCCCAGAACGGGATTTCTCGTCCTAGGGTAGTTGGTAAAATTGAGCCTGTCAATAACGTTCATACCGTCTTAGCCTAGAATCTCGATAGTTGTTCTTGAGGGCCGCAATGTCTCGTTACGGCAGCTGTGATGGTACCGTATCTGAACGGCTGTCAACTGTCTTTTGTGTGCGTTGCGAGATTCTTTCAAGGTAGCAGTATGTGTTTGGCCTGCGATGATGGAATACTTCACGGCACGCCGAGGGAATCTGTAGGAGACAAATTATTAGAACTTCACGTGGCTTACCTATTATTCTTGTAATTAATCTCTCCTCAGCATCTATATAATGCCGACCTCCTACTCTCTCAAAAGATTACCTAATTTAATTACTTAGAATTAGCGTTTTAGTTTTAATAGATTATAAGACCCTTATATTTCTAATACTAAGAATTAGATCCCTGAAAGTAAACCTTTATATCTTGTATAGATAATATTATAAGAATCTGATAATAGGAAAAGATACTTTTTTAAGCCTTTTCTAATTATTTAAAGAGATTTTAATATTATATATTGGATTTTTCGATTATATTTAAAATAATTCAAATCCCGTTAAGGGATTTAGAGATTTAAATTAAAGATTCTTTTCTTTATTCTTTTAATAATATAAAACTGTTTTTAAAAGCTTTTAAAAGCTTTAGATATAATAATCTTTATTATCGAATAAAGTAGGAATATTTTATTTTATAAATCTCTTTTAAAGCTCTAAAAAATAGGTTAGTTTTTTCTTATATTATTTTTTAGTATTATTACAAGGTGTTTCTGGCGGTAGGCCAGAAGGGGAAAGTCTAACCTTTAATTCCTTCGTTCCTCAGGAATTAAAAGTTAGACTTCCCCCTTCTAGGCCTCCCTTTGCCAGAAAAACCTTGCCCCCAGGGGAATCTTTTGGTGGTATTTGGGTGGCGGCAGGGTCAGTAGGGCGCGCAGGAGAAGAGTAGGAAGTGCATGTAGCCCTGAATGCAAGAGGGGGAGAAGCACGTGCAGAGGATGCGGCTCCTGAGGATCAACCTCGGCATATGCAGGTTTGGTAGGTGATGCGCCTCGATTTAACTTCTACGTCCTGCGCAATGACGAATAGTGGGTCGATCTGGATGATTTCAATTGTTCACGATAGCTTTAATTTAATACGATACCTGTACTAATTTATTAAATGATCGGTGCGGTGCGCATTGTAGGGTGGGATTAAATGTATCGCGACGATAATTCTGGTGGCGTTTTGTTGG
Organism: Hymenotorrendiella dingleyae; assembly: GCA_003988905.1. NCBI lineage: Eukaryota > Fungi > Ascomycota > Leotiomycetes > Helotiales > Helotiaceae > Hymenotorrendiella > Hymenotorrendiella dingleyae. Next base: position 59,798 of record QYAP01000186.1, read on the forward strand.
GGTAGATGTCGGAAGTAGGTTTATGCGGCTCCGGAAACTAACCTCGCTCGAGCCTCGGCCAACCTGGAGTGCGCATCATCAATGCCTCTTACTTAAATGTGTCGTGCAGCCACGAGTTTTTATTGCATTTGGCCAATTTAAATTGCTCACGATAGATCTAATTATACCGCATAAGTATATGTGTTTACTGCCAATTTGATTCGTGGCGCATTGTGTTAGGTGTGTTCGTTGTGGCTCGTAGAAAGTGTTGGGGTGCAAAACTATTCGTGCGCGTCGAGGTCACGTTACATGATTTTTGTACCGGCCAACCAGAGCGCTTCGTTTAACGCCGACGTTAAGTCCGAGGATTTTTATCCCCTCTCTCGGATTTGAGAAAGGTTAGACTTTAATAAATTAAATTAAATAAAGCCCTTAATAGATTTTTCTTATTATAATATATTTATTTATATTATAGATTAGAATTTAAATTAAACTTTTAAAAAAATTAAATAATAATTAAATTATAATAGAATTATAATTTATTATAACTATAATTTATTTTAAGAAGATTAATTTTTATAGGGTTTGTTTAAATAAGAGAATTTAAATAAAAGGAATAATTAATCTATTTTAAAATTTTAATAAATTTAATTTATTTTATTTTTATTTAAATAACCCCGATTAAAAATCTATTTTTTAATTTAAAAATTAATAGAAAAAGGGATATTATATTATAATTAAAATTTTCTTTAAAAATTAAGATTTATAATAAAAAAACTCTTTTTATATTAATTAAAAGAAGAGATAACCCGTTAATTTATTATTATTATTTAATTGAAATTCTTTTATTTAAAAGAAATTTTTTAAATTTTTTATTTTATAAATGATTTTATAATAAGCTTAAATTAATTATAAATTTCTAAATTAATATAATAAATAATAAAATTTTAAAATATATTTCTTATTATTATATCTTTCTTTTAAATAATTAAATTATTAAAATAAATATTTATTTAATAAATTCGAATTCTAATATTATAAGAAATAATTTTTCTATTATTTTTATATTAAATAAAGTAATCGATTAATTAAAATTTAAAAAATAAATTGATTTTTAAGTATTTATATCTAATCTTAAAAGAATTGTATTTAATAAAATAATACTTAAAATTATAATAATTATAATAGATTTATTAAATAGAATCTTATTTATAATAATTATTTATAGAATCTATAAAATATCTCTTATAATTATATGAATTAAATAATTAAATAAATAATAATAAACTATTAATTCTTTTAAAATAAGATATTATAATAGAACTAAGAAATTTATTAAAAATATAAAAACTTTAAATAATTTCTTTAATATTTTATTAAAAATATTTAAATTAAATTGAAAAATAATTTATATAATAAAATAGAATAAATAATATTATTTATTATTAAATGATTATTTAAAAGATATCTCTAAATTTATATAAAAAGAATAAAATCTTATAATTTAATTTAAAAAAATTATTTCTAAAATAAAATTAAATTAAGTTTTATATATTTAAAAATAGTTTTTTATATTAAAGAATATTTTTATCTTTTAAAAGGTTAATTTTTATTAGAATAATAAATTATTTATAGATAAGAATATAATCTTAAAAACTATTATTAATATATATAAATCTATTAAAATTTTAATAAAAAGAAATAATATTTTAATTAGAATAATAGTTTAAAAATATTAAAAGATTAAATTAATCGAATTAATTATATTAAATTAAAAGAAGATTAAGATTTTAATTAATTATTAGGCGAAAGGATATAAGAAGAAATATTATAATAAAAACTCTTATTTTCAAAATATTTAATATAATTATATAAATAAATATTATTAGTTTTTATATTTTAAATTAGATTAAAGAAATAAAGGAAAAAAGATAAAGGAAAAAGATAAAAATATTAAAAGTAAAAAGTTAATTAAATCTTTTATTTTTAAAAGAATTATTAATCTTATTTTTTATTTTATTTAAATAGTTTTTCAAGCTTTTATTAATAATGATTTTATATTTTATATAAAGCTTAAATATTAATTCGTTAATTAAAAGTAATATTTTTAGATTAAAAGATTTTATATATATATATTAATCTCGAAGAATTAATTTATATAATATTATATTTATTATAAGAATCTTAAAAAGAGATATATTAAAGAATAATATTTGAATCTTTTTAATTATTTTTATTTCGTTAATATTTCTTTTTTAATATTTCTTTTAATAATATTTATATATTTATTTCTTTTAATAATTAATATAATTTTATTTATTGTCCGGAAAGTTTATTAATAGAAGAATCTAATATAAGTTAAAGTTAATTATATTTATAAAAATATAATAGTTTATTTTAATAAAATTTTTAAATCTTTTAAGAATTCTTTTTTCTATTAATATAAATAATCGTTATTATATTAATAAATATATACTTTTATAATTAAATCGAAAAGTTTTAATCTAAAATAGATAATTCTTATAAATATTAAATGTTTATAATATATCTTTTATAAGGAATTATATTTTACTTCTAATATTATTTAAAGATTTAATAAAAATAAGATAAAATATTTTAATATTCTTAGTATTAAAGGAATTATTATTTAATTAATAAGAATCGATATAATTTATATTAAAGCTTTTATTTTTAAATAATAGAAAACTATTATTTTTTATAATTTTTTATTTATATTAGAATTAAAAATAAACCTTATTTCGATATTATAATTATTTAAAGAATTAATAATCCGAATTATTTTTTAAAGAAATCTTTATAAATTAATAATTAAAAGGAATATATTAACCTAATTTATATTTAAATATAATCTCTTTTTATTTTATATCTAATAAGATTAGAATTATATATTTATTATATATTTTAGTTTTTTAAAACTAATAGAATATTTTTAATATAAATAAATCGGTTATATGAATATAAGGGATTTATATAAATTAAAAGAAATTATAATTAATATTAATTTTAATTATAAGTTTAATAAAAATTATATTTATAAACTTTACTTAAAAGGATAAATAATTAATAAGTTATATTATAATTATTTAATAATAAAAGATAAGAAGTTTTATGAGTATATTTATAATAATATTAAAGGATTAATAAAAATAAATAGTTTTAATAAAAGAAAATATTTTATAATCTTTTTAAATTAATTCTTATAAGAGAATAAGATATATATTATTAAATATAAGTCTAAAACCTTAATTATTTTTCGTAAATATAAAGTTATTAAAGAAAATTAATTTAATATTAGAATTAAATAATTATATTTTAATAAAGAAAGAAAATATTATAATAAGGTTTTTATAAATAAATTTCGTAACTAAAGAATTAAATTTATTAAATTTATATCTTATAATTAATAATAGAATAAGAAAATAGAATACTTTAATTATATTTTAATTAAAAAGATTAAAAAATTTCTTTAATTATTAAATATTAAAATTGTCACGAAACTCCCAGAAACGTAACCTGCACGTGATTCCCCTAGGCTCGCAGGAGACCCGTAAGGTCTCCGCAAGCCTCCCCAGGTCTATATAAGATCACTTCGTTCTCTTAGTCAATAGAGGCACTACTAGCTTGAACCACTTCTTTGCATCTTTTACGTGGTGTCCTCACAAAAATTATATATTAATTACTTATAATATAATATATTAATTATTTTTATAATTAATATATTTTAATTAAAGAATTAATTAAAGAAATTTCTTTTATATAAATTATAAGTAGATTATATAATCTTAATCAATTAAAATAATTTAATTATAATTATTAATATTATTTTAGAAATTAAATAAAGTTTAATTTTTTTTATAATAATCGAATAACTCTTAAGAAATTTATTAATTTTAAAAATAAAAGTATTTAAATAATTAAGATTTTAGATAAATATAATCAAATTATTAAAGTATTTATAATCTATTTTTAAGAAAAAAAAATAAAGCTTCTTATATTAAATAATTATATTATAATTTATCTAGAATTTAATTATAATTTTAATAAGAATATAAATATTATTTATAATTTAATATTTAAAGAATTATTTAATAAAATAGAATTTAAATTTATCTTTTTATAAGTTTAGAAACTAATAAAGATTATTATTAATAATATTAAATTAGAATTAAAATTATATTTTTTTCTTTCTTTAATATTTTTCTTATTATTTAATATACAAAGCTATATTTTAATATATCATTATTTAATTTTAATAAATAATATTAATTTCGGTTAAAAGTTTATAATTTATAAGAAGATTATAAATATATAAGAATAATAGGTTTATTTATTATTATAAATTTATAAATTTATTTTTATATAATTTATTTTATATTTAAATTATTTTTAATAATCTTATTAATTATTTCTATTATTATTAATTTAAATTCTTAGAAATAAGTTATAAATTTAATTTTTAAAAGAATTTAATAATAAATAATTAAAAAAGAATTTAATTCTCTAATTAAAAATAATATATTAATATTTAATATAATTATTATTAAAAAAAAATATTTAATAGACAATAGATTTTTAAATTAAAAATAGAATTAATAAAAGAAATAATATAATATAAGGGTAAATAAATGGTTAAAGGCTTTAAATAATAAGAGAATATTAATTACAATAAAATCTTTATATTAATTATTAAATTAATATTATATAAATTAATTATTATTATTATTATTATGAAGAATTAAGAAATTAAATAAATAGATATTAAAATAATATTTTTTATAATAAAATTAATATTAAAATATATATTAAATAATCTATAAGTTTAATAATAGAATTAAGAGAATATATAAATTTAATAAAATATTATATAATTTAAAATAACCTCTTTATTTTTAATATTTTATATTAACCGAATTTCTTTATAAAAAAAGCTTTAAATCTATTAATACGAATTATTTAATATTTTCTAATAATTAAATTATTATTATTATATATATTAATAATTTATTTATTACCGGAATTAATAAATAAATTATTATTAATATTAAATCGATACTTTTCTAATAATTTAAAATAAATAATCTTAGGCTAATATTATATTATCTTAATATAATAATTATTAGAAATAAAGAAAAGAGAATTTTATATTTTAATTAAAAAATATTTTTTAAAATAATAATACGGAAAATCAATTTATAAAATACATTATTTTATTTAATATTAATAAATATTTCTAAATTTAAAAGATCGAATCCGGATTATATTATTATTATTTAATTATAAAAAGAATATTAATTATTTATAAATATTTTTATATATATTATATTAGGAAATAAACTTAACTTAATATAGTTTTTATTATATTATTTATAAATAAATATTCCTTTAACCTAATAAAAGAATATATACGAGCTATATAATAAATATTAAACTATTTTCACGGAATTATTAATTTTTAATTTATCTTTAAAAGGGATTTATAAAAGTTAAAAAATTATTCTAATATTAATTAGATTAATAATAAAGAAATTAAATAATTAATCTTTAGATTTATATTTAATTTTAGAAGTAATATTATATTCTAATTATTAAAAAGATAATTAATTATATTAATATTTTTATATAAATTAGAATATATTAAATAAATTTTAATTAATAAAGAAGTTATTTAATTATAATCTCTCTTTTATAATCGTATTTTAGAAGAAATTATATTATATATTATAATTATCTATTATAATAATTTAAGTATTATTTAATTAGCTAAAAATGTTCGCTTTTATATATAAATAAAATATATTAATATTAAATATTATTAGATTCGGAAGAAAATTATAAATAGATTAATTAAACTTTAATATATTCTTATTGAATGATAAATAATAGATAGGCTAATAAAGATACTTTTAAGAATTCCTTTTAAAACTTTTCATAAAATATTAAATATAAAGAAAATAAGAATTTAAGGAAATTTAATTATTATTTTATATTATTTTATATTATTTTTATTATTTTTATAATACGATTAAAGATTATACTCTTTCTGGTTTCCTTTTATAAAATGAGAGGTTTATAATTTTAATGAAATGGTATCTCTTTCGTAATTATTAATGGTAGATGGATTTCTTAATCGGCTAGGTGAAAAGGGGGCCGACCGTTAGAAGCCTGGATTATAGATTAACCCTTTCCGGCGACCGCCAATGATTTTTCTTAGTGCTAAATATAGTTTAAGGGGGAGTATTGGAACTTCATATGGTTTACCTACTATTCTTATAATTAATCTCTTCTCAGCATCTATATAGTACCGATCTTCTACTCTCTCAGGAGGTTACCTAATTCAATTACTTAGAACTGGCGTCCTAGTTTCAACACAAGTTAGTACGTATTTACAAGTGAGAATTCCAGCACGTTTGTCACTAAATAATGATCACTAGACACTTCGCCGGGACCTAAGAACTTTGCCTTCAAATGTGTCATCTGGTTCACCAAGTTTCAATGCTCGGCTGTAATGGCTGTGGACTTCAGCGAGAGGAATTCGATTTCCCAAAAAGCTTCGTTAATTGAAGGGTGCTATTTGATCGAGAAAGACATCGCAGTAGCTGTAGATACAGCAAGTTGGTCGGCAAGGTAAATGCTGATTCAAGCGGGCAATCTCGTGGCGGAGCAACGAGCAGGGTGTTTGATGCGACAGGGTAAGGCTATTGGAAGCTTGTGATAGAATATGCTTAATAAGAAGCTGGAATTTGTCGTCTGTAAGCTCTTTGATTCCTGTTCCCTTTCAGGGGCTCTCTTTCTCCGAATGCTCCGGCTTCTTCCTAGCCAATTCGTCCCGTCTCCGCTTACTCCAATGGCAGGCACCGATGAATGGAAGTTGAAATCTGATACCGGAAGTCCGATCCTGGATAATGCTACAGATACAACCGCAAGAGCTTGTGAAATTGTAACATCCATTGCTGAGTGTTGCAGTACTGTACTGATTCTTTGAAAGAAACGCTCTCCCGAGCGTGGATGAAATGAAATTTCTACCAGGAGTGTTTTCCATGTCAAAAAGTAAGCGGCACAGCTAGAATTGAAGGCACTGTGCCTCCATTGCCAGGATAGAGATAGTCGAGGACATTTTGGAGTATGTGAAGCGCAGGCTAGCACTCAGTTTTTGGACGTGACGGCGTTTACTGCATTGATTGGTGACAATGTGAGGGTGTTGACCCTTCTCTTGATTTTGCAAAACTACTGGTAATGCAGTGTAATTGACTCGAATAAGAATTTGAAAATTTGAGCGCTCAAGGGCTTTGTGGAGGGTGTGCGGCCTTGAAGTGTCAATTGGGAGCAATCCGGGGACGCTCCAAGGCAGGTCGAGCCACCAAGTCCATGTGTTGCTCTGCGTTTGCGAAAGTGGTCCTCAAGGATGAGGATATACTTGGACTTCGAATAGACTCCATCTGAATTTTGAAATCTGACAAATCTCACCCCCCCACGCGCGGGCAACTCCCTGTTTCCCCGCCATCTCAGACATCATCTCCCAAAAATGAAGGCCGCATGGCGTGATGGTCTTTCCAATGGCACCACTGCTGCTATCCAAAAGGATGATGCTCAGCTCGAGAGACGAAGAGAAACAAAAGGGGGTTATTGACATCAACACGTACCGAACTTGAAGGGTGATTCTTTTACTCGGCATAGTTTCTATGATCGTAAGTGGAAGAAGTTACCGGAATATGCACAACCGCAATGCAATGGAACGTGATATGCTTCGGGCACCCCGAAGGCGCCGTCGTTGGGGTCGAAAAGGCTTTGGGACAGGGTCTAAACGTGGGTGAAATGGCGGGATGCGGGACACACTCGCACGAGTGTGACGGGGTGTGTGAGAGCGCGCCGCAGTAGTGAGAGCTGTATTGAAGTGAAGAAAGTAGAATGTGAAGGTATTATTTTAGTGAGGACATGTTTTTACTGGTTACTTCTCTACCTTTGTAAACTCACTACCGGTACTCGAGTGTAGCGAGAATAGCCTCCACGACAGCCGAGCGTTTCTACAGCTCCAAGATATTGGTCCCACGTGGAAATAAAATGCATTTCCAATCGGAGACATATTTAGTTCTACGAAAACCTTCAACAGCGGGAAAGAGAAGCCGAAAAGAACCTGCGATAATCATAATAATATATCTTTTGTTATTACATTCAGACTCGCATTCTCGGGCCCCTTTTGTCAGTGGTTAGCAGCCATCCCAGCCCAGGGTTGCCGAGGTCAAGCCCCCGCGCGCTGACAAGAGCGACCTGGACGTTGAAAAAAGGGATGACAGTGGTTCGGAGCTGGCGTCTGCAGTGCTGCCTGCACCTACAACGAATGCACTTTTACCAAGTTATACCAAGTTGCCCGCGATACAAATATCATACAAATACTCCTTGTCCCGCCCGCATTGATTTTGCTGCAGAAACTCTCGGAGACATTCTCCTGAGCTTCTTCTACCCGTTCCAGAGTCTGCCGTCCCCCATGATCCTGGCTCCCTGGTCCCATAGCCCATCTCCCGCATATTCGCCTGATTGCGCGGTACTGGAGCTCTGGTACGAGGCTGACACTTCTGATCAGTGCAGCTTTATCACCTCCATACCCCCCAAATTGCCTGCGCGCCGCCAGAAACAACAAACAGACGTGTCGCATAGGGTAGAGAGCCTTTGAATAAACACTGGATGGTCCCTTTTCACCTTTTGCCATCGTCTTCGTCCTCGTTTTCGCCCTCCTCTTCGTCTTCTCTTCGTTTTCGTCGTTATGAATACTCCTCGCGCCCTGCTGCCCAAAACGTTAGCAACACCACCTTATACCGTGCACGAAACTTCGAATTCCAGTACAAATGGCGATAGCGAAAACCCCCCAAAGCGGAAATGTATTTCGAGCGGTATGCCTGAACTTTTTGGAGCTATAATTTCTATTCTACGCTGCCTCGAGAGTCGGCAGTCAATTAAATTACTTTTTGGAAATTTCTTGCGACTCTCGAGTCTTTGGTCCTTTGCACCTTTGCACATACATTATCCTGCAGAAGAAAACTGGCTGATGTCTCTTGGTACACGCAGCTTGTATGCCATGCCGTAAAAGAAAATCAAAGGTCGGTACCCCGAATACGATCTTCATCGTGCTCTACCCTCCCTTCTCCTGCACCGAACCAGGCTGACCTTGGGATGGTGGATACAGTGCGATGGATCGAGGCCTTGCCACAGCTGCATGTCCGTATACAATTCAGAATGTTACTACGATATCGATAGCGACCACAGGCGCAAAGGAGCTTTGAAAAGGGACATTTCTCAGCTGAGTTCCGATTTGACATCACGAAATATCATTTTAGATGCCCTCCGGAAGGGCTCTGAATCAGACGTGGACGATATACTTCAATTGATTAGGACGCACCAGGACGACAGCTGGGATTCCGTAGCCCAGAATGTGTTGAAAATGCGTACCGCAGCAAGCGAGAAAACGGCTCCATCTAGCTTCTTAGAAGGAGAACTGGATGAGTTTGCCGATAAAACTTACGTACAACCCGATATACGCCAATATGGCCACACTTCGAACCTATATCCTGAAGATGAGTTTACTCCACAACCAACAACACAATATGGGTCTTGGACAACGGTTACGGGTGACGATGAATTTATCAAGCATCTCTTGGATGTATACCTCGCTTGGGGCCACCCTTTGTATATGTTATTCCCAGAAGAAATTTTTATGCATGGTCTGAGGGATCGAAAGCTAAAATACTGCACTCCGCTATTGGTGAATGCGGTTCTTGCCGTTGCCTGCCATTTTTCTGATCGAATAGAAACGCGAGCTGATCCAATGGATCCTTTATCCAAGGGCCAACACTTCTTCATCGAAGCAGAGCGACTATTGCGGCAAGATAGCAAGCCGTGCTTAACCACTTTACAAGCATTGGGCGCCTTGTCATTGCATCAGGCTATGAACAACGATGATAGCAGTGGATGGAGTTATCTTTGCCAAACGATGGGTATGGTTATGGAACTAGGTCTACATAAAGATCAACCTGTTGCAACAGTGGGCCAATTTACAGCTTCAGAGGTTGTGGCGAGGAGAATAACCTTCTGGGGCTGCTACTTTTTACAAACTGCCTGGGCAATTTGTGTTGGTCGTCTTTCATTGATACCAAGAGCCGCCATAAGGATGGAGAAGCCTGCGTTACTAGAACATATCGAGCTAAAACCATGGCTACCGTGTGGCCATACGTCACTACCCGTGGAGGAAACTGCGCTTATACAAGCAGGCTTAAGATACACAATTCTCAGGCATGCAAGCTATCTTTGTGAAATTGTTGACGATATCGTCCAGATGTTTTATGCCCCAAGAGATAGGATCACTAGCCGAAGGTTACAGCTCCGCCACGAAAAACTGGAAAAATGGTATAAAGACTTACCGGAAGCTTTGCATATCAAAACGGGCCCGCCTACCTTGCCACACATCATTTCCTTGCAGTGAGTCATACCTATCCAAACCTTGGCTCTCTCTCACTGATAACTTTGCAGTGTTTATTATTACAACTGTGTGATCCAACTTTTCCGACCATTTATACGTGTCTCCTTCGTCCAATCAACACGCACACCCCGTCAAATCTGCACCGAAGCCGCCAACAAAATCTCAGAATTAATGGTCTTATACAGAAACACCTACGGCGGTTTCCAAAAAGTAGGCTTCATCGTATCCCATTGCTGCATGACAGCAGCAACCATCCACCTCGTCTCCCTCAGCCGTTCAAAACTACCACCGGACGTCCAAGATCAAACGGCAACATACATCGCTGATGCTCTACGTTCTCTCAACGAAATGCACCAGGGGTTCCCCATCGTGGAGAGATATCTCAAGGCCATTCGAGCCCTCATCGCGAAATGGCTGACGGTGGTTCCGGTTAAGATCTCACGGGCAGAAGCGGAACTCACCCCTCCCGTCCCATTACCAGCCAAAATCGCCTCGCAAACTCACCTTAACCAAAATAACCCCAGCCCATTCATTTACCCCTCCATGGACGGCCGTAAGCCCTCGGCCCCCGAACTCATCGCCCCCCTCCTCCCCGACCTTTCCACCCAAGCCGCGGACGAGAGCGGCCTCCCGTTATTCCCTCCCTCTGGTCAACAAACTCCTTCGCAAAATGGGAGTGGGAGTGGGACTGGCAATCATCAACTTTTCTGGACGCCGTTTCCTAATATTGCCGATGGCGTGCCGCTGGATATCGCCGTGGAGGATAACCCTGCGACGCAGCTGATGGATATTACGAGTATGCTTGATAGCGGCGTGGAGGGGGATTATCCGCAGTTGAATCGCGATGGGTTTACCATGAGCATGGAGGATTTGGAGGATAAGAAGGGCATGTGGGATGGGAGGTGGGAGAATGGGTGGTGAGGGAGGGGGAATGAGATGAAATGGCTCTGACTGCATTGATCGTATACCATGTTGTCCGTCTCAAAATCTTTTACGCATATGTCCGTCGATACCCACACGCATCGCCTCTTTCTATCCTGCTTGTTATCAGCGCAAAATACGAGCATCATACCCCAGTCTCGTTTATATTCCGTACACCAGATGGCACTTTTCCTTTGGGCGGTTGCTTTTGCTTCTTTTTACTCGTTCGTTTATGGAGTTGGAGGCTTTTTGTTTGGCATTTTCCCATCGGGCATTTTATACGGCGTTTCATGCACTAGGGATGTGGTGAGCGGGTTGGGTTTTTGTAGAGGTGGTGTGAAAGGGGTTGTATAGGATGGGGGAGGTGGGTTTTTTCTTGCGTATGGTGGGGGTGGTGTGGAGGTGGGTTGTGTAGGTATAGTTGGTGGGTTGTATGTATTGTAGAAAGGAAAGGAAAGGAAAGGAAAGGAAAGGAAAGGAAAGGGGGATGGGGTGGGGATGGCTGGCGAAGAGGAAGAGTATATACTGTAAAAATGGCGGAGAGTGATTATGGGATAGATGGGGTGCTAGCTTTGTATTCTAGAAATAGCGTTATAGTACCAGAAAAGCGAAAGTTGGAGTGGTATGAAAGGGTTTCTTATAGGAAGGGGTTTCGTGGAGAGGCCTGTTATGGTAGGGAGAGGGTTACAGTAGAATATTTCATCGTAAGGTGATCCTCGCCAGCACCACCCCAGCACACGCCATTACCAGATTTCCACATTCCCATCCAAACTCCTGCCTGGTGCATTTCCATGATATGTCCTGGGCGATTTTATCGTCGATGGAAAAGTTTCGGCTTCGGCGTTTTTTTGGCCTCGGTTAGGGTGGGAGTTAATCGGGTTTAGGGTTTTGTGAGGTGTATGTCCGATTAGATGCATTGGTTTGGTTTTCTTTGTTGTATTTTGAGAAAGAGGTGGATGGGGGCAGGGGATATATATTCAGCATCTCCTCTCTATTATTAAAGTGAGAGAGATACTTACCCCTCATCTGACTTACAACCGTCAATTTTCAACACACCTATCACTTTTTGACGACATGCCTCCTCAACTCCCAACGCGAAAACTGGGGAAGAATGGTCCCGAGGTCCCGGCGATGGGTTTCGGACTCATGGGACTTTCTGCTTTTGTAAGTTACGTTTTGAAAAAGGAGGGAAAGGGGAGGGGAAGTAGGCTGATGTGGGATAGTATGGTGCTGTTATGGCGGATGAGGAACGTCTGGAGCTGCTTTCGAATGCGTATGAGATGGGGGCGTCGTTTTGGGACTCGGCGGATATGTATGCGGATTCGGAGGATTTGGTTGGTATGTTATTTGCTAGATGTTTACGACTGGCACTTTTCGCTGTCTTGCTTGTTCTCTTATCCTTTAAATTGCTCTTGTAGCGTTCTCTAGCGTCCCTTCTAAGAAAGAAGATGATGAACTAACATGGCTGCAACTCAGGAAAATGGTTTGCCAAAACCGGAAAACGCAACGAGATCTTCCTCGCCACGAAATTCGCCAATGTATTTGAGGGCGAGAAATTCGTGCGGGTCGATAGTAGTAGGGAGTATGTGAGGAAAGCGTGGGAGAAGAGTGCTAAGCGACTGGGCGTTGATGTTATTGATCTCTACTATTGTCATCGTGTGGATGGGGTGACGCCGATTGAGGAGACGGTTGAGGCTATGGTTGAGTTGAAGAAGTAAGTTGATCAACTCGATTTCATTTTGAGAGAGGGGGTAAAATGGAGATGAGTGAGTGCTAATGAGGACACAGCGAGGGCAAGATCAAGTATCTGGGTCTTAGCGAGATGAGCGCTGATACTTTACGGCGCGCGGAGAAGATTCATCATATTGATGCTGTTCAGATGGAATATAGTCCTTTCTGTCTCGACATCGAGGATCCATCTATCGGCGTTCTTCAAGCAGCAAGAGAACTAGGTGTCGCTATTGTAGCCTACAGTCCTCTTGGCCGGTACATCTTCCACCCCCCTTTCCCCTCCCCCTACTAACACTCCCAGCGGCTTCGTAACCGGCACCTACCGCTCCCCCGCCTCCTTCGAATCAGGCGACTTCCGCACCTTCACCCCTCGCTTCTCCGCCGAAAACTTCCCCAAGAATCTCGAGCTCGTGGACGCGCTACACTCCATTGCTCAGAAGAAAAACATCACGGCCGGACAATTGTCTCTTGCGTGGTTGCTGGCGCAAGGTGTGGATGTTTTTCCAATCCCGGGAACGAAGAAGAGGAAGTATTTGGTGGAGAATTTTGGCGCGTTGGATGTGCGTTTGAGTGAGGGGGAGGTGGGGGAGATTAGGGGGTTGATTGAGGGTGCGGATGTTAGGGGGAGTCGGTATCCGGAGCATTTGATGGGGACGGTTTTTGGGAGTACGCCGGAGAGGAAGTGAGGGTGTGAAGTTGAGATGGGGGGTGGTGGTTTAGGGAAGGGTGGAATATAGCGAAATGCTTGGGGGGAGGAAAATGGTGCCGATTTAATTAAACAGTCGCGTATAGAACAATAGGTAACTTGTGATGCCCGAGACGGACTCACTCCATCTCAAACACTTATTAGCCTTCTCAGCTTTCATCATCCCTTCAAATCCTCAACCCTTTAACATATACTTTCGGACTTTCCCACTACACCACATATTTTTCAAAATCAAAAAAACTGTCACTGACACCATCGTTTACAAATTACGAGACACCACAAGCACGATGTAGTTTTGCGCGTAGGAGTAAGATTGGGACTTTGACAGGCTAAATGGGTGCCGAATTTTCAGATTTTTTTGATTCGCATAGGATGTAGAGAGGCAGGATGCTCTCAAAGAACCAGAGAAGCAATGGCGTTGCAGTATCTGGAAGCTGCAGGAGTCGCCAAAGGCATGTATGCGAATGATTGTCATGTGAACCTCGAGGATTTAGACTTGATGCAGAACTTCACTTTCCGTATTTTTTATTGTTCGGAAATTTTCATATTCTTCAGCATTTTGGACGTCTTCGCTGGCGATGCTTGACGCGGGAAGCTCGACCCATCGGTAGGCGCTCCTTCCTTTTTTGGTTGCGACAACACCAGCTCAGCTCAGCTCAAAGAACAAAGAAAGAAAACCCCGCACCAAAACATCACACAAGCACGAGAGACTTGACGCGTCCATTTTCACAACCACGAGAGAGCGGGCTTCGATATCGGCACTGATTACCATTGGAGCGGCAGAGGACGACGAGCATCACCTTACGATTGGCATTATTCGCAGAGCAATATCAGCGATGTTTGCGTTCCTCTTTGGAACACGTTCGGCGGGCAATGAAGCCTACACGCGTAAAACGATTAATTTCCTGCCATTCGAAGATCTCGCGGTTTGCAGCTCCAGCACTCGTCCAATGCAACTTTACAAGACAACTCCTTCGCGGATTCAGCGCGTTTTCGACAGGTCTCTGTGGTTCACGAACGCCTTCACAAAGGACGAGCCACCTGTGTTGCAAGAGTCCAACGGGAAATTTGGATTTGGAGGTAACTATCCTGTCGTCCAGAGGCCATGTTTTTCTATCTTGCGACCATATCTGACGCTGCACCAGCTATATCTTCCAAGACCTTGTCGCCGTCGTCACTTTACAGTACTCCGTCAAAGATTGGCCTCGGAGCTATGGTTATGCTGTAGCTAGCTTCTGTCGGTTGGGACACAATATGCAAGCATTGCCATCGATAATCACCACAGCGAGACGTATTCCCGGAACGTTATTCCACCTGCAACAGCGGCTCCCCTCTTCTCGATCCGGTATTATCACTTCAATCCACTGTAGCGAACAGCCGGAATCCTCGGGATCTAGATCAAAAGCAGTTGGATGACAAGAAAGCTACTTGATTTGCACAAAAATTGTTGCAAACTTCTTTCTCATCCTTCGCAGCGGACTTCTGATAACGATGCTATGACAGTTTAGCAGACCGGCTGCACCGATCACATCCCCTGTATACGATGATACTCTTAGCTAGCATCAACAGCTCGAGAGAAATTTGGTTGGAGAAATGGGACTCGCATTCCTCGGACCCTCCGGCGATACGCTTTTAGGGCACTTGATACATACAACAGGTGGCCACGGAGATAGGTGCAAGTGATGGGATCGAAGCAAACAATCAATTATCTTGAGACGATGCAGACACCCACTTGCAAGCCTTCCCTAGGACAACCCTTGAGCTTAACGACTTTGGCGCGAGCTCTGGCTGTCAAGAAACTCGGGGAGCAGCTGCGAATCACTTTCGCTACCATTGCTATTTTGAACTCATGGTTACAGGCAATTGAGTGGCCAGCAAAAGTTGTCGTCCTCAACTAGGGCCTTGCGAGAATTGGCAAACAACTGCGCTGGCTCAGTACAACGAATTTGGGCTAGGGCCTTGGAAGAGGGGGAGCAATATATACCGGGCAGGTTTCAAAGCATGATATACAAGATCACCCCGCTTCTCCACACTTGGGAGCTCCCCACGACGTTTTGCAGATCATTCAACGCCCCATACCCCGGTACTGTAGTTGCCGTTTGGTGGATCTTGAGCAGATACTGTAATCAGTTTGAGCACCGTCTTGATTCCTCGCAAGCCAGCCATCTTAGTGACCAGTCATATTAGCTTCCTGCTCGAGTCTGTTGGAATTCTTTACCATCTTGGAGCAAATCATACCCAAAGTGTGAAAGAAGATGCCAATTCATTACGACTTCGAGAACGTCCGGCAACTAGACTTCTGATGAATTCAGTTTCATTCCCCTTCGCAGGACCACTGGACAAACTCCTTCACGGCTTTCTTCAAAATTATAACCTCACATTCAGCCACGACTGAAACCCATCATTACCACCACACAGGCATTTGTTGTAGCAACAACAGATTTCAGAGGAACCAGATCTGTGAGTGTGAACTTCAAACGACCAATATTGCAACAAGCAGTGGCACTCAAGACAAGCATTTTGATAGGAAGAAAATGTATATTGTCTCTATCCAACCGTCGCTACGGCTATGTAGGATTTTGTTTCCGGAGGTTTATGTTCAGCCATCAATGGCCATGAAAGGATCCGCCTTGAATAAATACCATCCTCGATACAGATCGATACAGAATCCTCAGGGGTCCCTGTCTAGAAGAGAGAATCACGATCCGCCGTTCCAAGTTTCATATTCCTTTTGAGTTTGGCCATGGCTCCTTGGCACTATAAAACCCTCCACGACCACTAGGAAGTTAGGAACCATCCGCAAACGCTTGTTTTGGCACAGACAATCCAGCCTCCCGGTTGAGGTAGGGGTCAAAACATTCGTTTCTATACCGTATTGAGGAATTGATGGAGCTACACGCAAAAAAAGTACATTCGTGGTATTTTGACTGATCACATAACCCATGATCTCTATCCAGAGAGCGACCACCAACTCCGAAAAGCAATCCATTATCCCAAACGGCCGACGCAGATGATGAAGAAACACATATATACATCGCAGGCCTCTATTGTTTGTCCACATTTGAATTCTCCGCATGTTTTAACTCTTTGTTTCAATGTGCTCAGGCTCTGGAGTTTGTTGAACTTGTTGCGCTGTGTCCGAGTTTGTCGGGAACGCCTCTGTCGCCTCGGTGGGTGTACTCGTTGGTGCATCAGTTGGAGCAGCCAAGAGAGCGGCTGCGAGGGCATCGTTGCTTCCTCTGGTCCTGTACTCTTCTGCATCTGCTACTGCCTGTGATACACATGCTGCGCGCAACTCTGCTGTGACCCTTTCCCTATCTTCCCTCTCGTTGTCAAGCCTCTCCTGTTCTTCCCTATCCTCGGTTTCCTTGTTCAGCCTGAGTTTCTCGGCAATACGCTTCTCCTGCTCTTCCTTGGGGAGACTATCCCATTCGCGCGAGTTATGGTCCCAAAAGTCCACACATTCTCTGTCCCAATTACATTCCTCCACCATACCGTAAGCGGGATGACTGTACCGCGGATGTCTCGAGGGCCACAAAGAGGCGTGGTAATGATGTCTTACGAGGGCGGCGGGGTGCTCATGATCAGCTGAATTGGAGTGGCCTTGACCTGCCGCAAATGCTTGGACTTGGAGCACGAGGATGTTTCCGACTTGTGTCGCGTTGGTCATGTTGTGGAATGTGCTCCAGGGTGGTTGTTTGCCAGTTTGGAGCGTCATCTCCGCTAGCATTGCGTTCGTAAATGCCGAGGGACCGGTGCCGGTGAGAACTTCGTCAAAATTGAGTTCAATTTCTGATATAGGTTTGTTCTGCTTCTTCGCAATATTTTCCACCCACCTGATAACATTGTCGATGAGGGCCAAGATAACTCGCTGTCGCGGTTTGCTCATGAAAGTCCATTGGCAGAAGGATTGAGATTTTGGGCCGAGGATTGGGTGTTCATTGAAGGTAGGCTCGTCGATTTCGACGCTGATGATCAAATCAACGTCTGCCTCGTTGAACCCCTCGGGAACGAATTGGTCAACGGGTTTGATAGATTCAACATCAATGTCGGCATAGACCCCTCCTTCAACGTACATAACCAAGTACCGCAAGAGATCTGCCTTGATAATGGTGGCGTTGAGCGTGCGGTACATGTATACAATATCCAGCCGGTTCAAGCCCTCGGGGCCGAAATGCTTCTCTACGTAGTCCATTGAGTTGCCATCCGTCAAAACCTCATATCTGTGTCCTGGATTCATCGATGTCCAACTTCTCGCGCGCCCCGAGTCTCTCTCGTCGAAATCAAGCGGATCGACTTTCCACGTCTGCCATATTTTCTTGGGGAATGTGGTACCTAGTTTCGAGGTGCCCATGGGGGTCTGATAGGAGAGTACGCGCCTCAGCACATCGTTCGTTCGTAGAGGGGATGTCCCATCTGTGTGTGCTATCGAGAAGAACAAGCCGATTATGAAGGCGCCCGCGACATATATCAGTAACGATCGAAATCGTTTGGAGGGCCGAAGTATCGAGGGCCGCCCTCCCAGGATTGGCGACAACACGCCCCCCGAATGGATGGTCATCTTTGACTTCGCCAGTTTCTCACACCGGAATGAAAAGAATGAACGGAGATTGAAGACCTGTAGCGACGGGGTGGAGAGGTTGTTGTTGAGGTTGGTTGGTGAGGAGAAAGATTTGAGGGAGAAAACGAGCGTGAGAAAATTCGAGGGAACGTCCAAACTTCACATGTTTCTCCTTCCTCCTAGAGCGTGGGAAAAGATTGAGATAGCTGGTACGTTTAGCCGGCAAGCTAGGGTGTGTTCGGAGCAATTTGGTTGTTTTGCATAATATTATTGCATTCCAGGTTTTGAGGTGCCGGGGGCAGTTGCTGGATCGAGACGGTCTGAGCCTCAGGGGAATACTAGGAGCACCATGCGCCGCTTGTCGTCAGCGAGCCCTGCGGGGTGGCAAGTTAGTGTGGCCCCTGGCCCCCCTCTGGGCTCCAACAAAATTGCGGGCTTACGTCCTGAAGAGTGTGAAGGTGCGCAGGTCGTCCAGCAACGACGAATGGCGGCCAGGTTGGGGTGACTTTGGCACTGTTTCCGGTCGGTATCTCACGTCACCAGGTAACATCCCAATGTCAAATTGAAGTTGGTGGTGGTGGAAGAGCGCGGGCAGCCAAATTAGTCGAGTATCGTTTTTTTCAGCGGTGCGATCGATTTCTTGCGCGTATGCCGGCCGGCTCATGCAGATTCTAGGTGTGCGGCTAGACTTTTCCATTGGCTTAATTGATTACCAGTGAATACCAACGGGACCAACGCCAGCGTTCATCACCATTAATGGAGGGGGAAGGCCTGAAGCCACCACATGTGTACTCGAGTCCGGTCCAATAATATGATCCAGTCACAGGCCAGCATCTCGCTGTCCTACCCCGTAAACGTGCGCCACCGGCCCCAACTTTTCGATCGACGCTCGGTTGCCAGTGGATTTGATTGAAGCGATCATGGCTCGCGCTCGAGCATACCGTTATGCCCGTAGACAGCGGTAGACTGTCCCTACTTGTGCAAAATACCGGTAGCAACAACCAAGAGGCATTTTATGCCGCTCAATCTCACGTGTGGAGCTAATAACTTGTTTGGTCCTTTAGGAATGAAGAATCGTCATGAAGCATCTCGAGCGAGGGAGACCATGCAAGGAAGGAATTCCGATGCTCAGGTACTCCTGATATATCTCTTGAAGGGGAACATTGGAAACAAAACGCCCACCAGTCAATTCATCCAGGGAAATGAATGAGAGAGTCATGAGAGTTTACAAGACGAAACGAAACGGTCGTGGAATCCAAAAGTACTTGTTTTGTTTGGTCTTTCCCCACCGACCAAACTCCAAACATATCAACGGCGAGAATAAGGTGAGGCTGAGGTGTTTCTAGTTTACCTACTGTGAGACCTGACCGTGTAGCGGTCCGATGGCTCGGGTTCTGCTCAGTGAACGAACGAGCGCTTAAAGATTATACAACGATGAGTTTGATTTGCAACTGAGCTGAATTCGATACGTATCATTATTCGAAGTTGCCGTTGGGAGATGGAATATTCCTCTCACCGAGAACTAGCTCAGAAGGATGCCAAATCTTACAGAATGACTAATTGGAAACAGGACAGCCAACATGCCGTGCTCGAGTACCCCCAACCTGGCTATCTCCCCGCATTATCGATAACAAAATTATAGCGGATTGTAGCGCAAATTCGGTCATTTCTCCGAGTCTTTGATCCTATTCAGGCGCTAGGAGAACCACTCGGCACGCGTCTATTCGCTGCCCGTCAAATTGCGAGTGGATGGCCTTATGGATGGCCTTCTGATGGCGCTCCATGTTTACTGGACCAGAATCCTCTGCCTGTCGGTCATTACAAAGTTGGCAATTGGCACTAGACTAGCGCGAGTTTAGCTGGTGTTGGAATATTGCTGGTGTTGGTGTTGGTGCAACTTGGTGGGGAGCTGGCTCGACTCTGCAATTCTGCAAAGCAAAGGGGACTGTTCTAAAACAGAACTAGGGGGGTGGGCACTGGGCTCGAGGGGGCAAGGGTGCCGCGGGACAGATGACGGGTGGCTCTAGTGTCAACGTTTAACGTTATTCTTAGTGAATCTCGCTATGTGAATATTCGCCGCTCGTACCAATGCGACCTGTTCAATCTAGCCTTGGCGAGTAGCAGGTAAGCAATTTATCCTTGGACACTCTTTTTTATCCTTCAGAATTGTTGAAGGCTCCCTCGCTTTCTACCGGTATCCAACAATCTCCACGCTCAGGAGATTCTTCATCTACACCTTCTTTTTCCCTTGCTCTGGGACGGAGCTCGAGCCGACGACGGGCACAAAATAAAACCAGGCTTCTACGCCCAACGACGCGAGATTGAGATCCAATGCCGGGTCGACGCGACAGCAACAGCAACAGCTTGCTGGAAAATGGGGAATGGGTAAAGGAGAAGGAGCAGCAGCTGGAATTGTCACCACCCACCACAAAATCGCTGGGCCCGATAGGATGGCTCGTCGATCTTCTACGTCCTGCCCTCTTCACACGCCCAGTACCAGCATCGCAGAAAGCGATTGCCAATCGACGAACCGCATATCTCGATGGCCTTCGAGGCTTTGCAGCGTTTATGGTATACTGGCACCATCATCAATTATGGCCGCGTTCAGAAATGCTGGCAGATATCATTCTTGAGAATTCCTATGGCTTCGAAGGGCGATACTACTTTGCATGCTTGCCCTTCTTCCGAATCTTCTTCACTGGTGGTCACTTCGCCGTCTCGGTCTTCTTCGTCATCTCAGGCTACGTCTTGTCTGCAAAGCCTTTGACTTTGATTCACTCTCGCGAATTTACCAAACTCGGCGATAATCTTTCTTCGGCCCTATTCCGACGTTGGATTCGACTTCATCTACCTGTGGCTATGTCGACATTCTGTTATATGACAATGTGGCATCTTTTTGGAATATACACGATCTCTCCAGATCATCAGAGGACGTATCGCGATGAGCTATGGAACTGGTACACGGAATTCAAAAATTTCACCTTCATCTTCCGCACTGGCGGTGATGGCTGGTTCTCCTACAGTTTCCACACCTGGTCCATTCCCGTCGAATTCAAGGGTTCAATTGCGATTTATACTACATTGATGGCATTTTCGAGAGCTACCAGGAATGCTAGACTTTGGTGCCAGGTTGGCCTGATATTCTATTTCATGTACATTGCAGATGGATGGTTTGGCGCCATGTTCATTGCCGGCATGTTACTATGCGACCTCGACCTCCTAGCTCGCAATAATGATCTCCCCGCCATATTCACGAGTCTCGAACCCTACAAGAAAATGATCTTTTATACCTTCTTTTTCGCCAGCATGTTCCTCGGCGGTATTCCCTCCCACTCCCGCGAGATCGAGGTCCTGCGCAAGTCACCCGGCTGGTACTATCTCTCGTTCCTCAACCCACAGGCCTGCTTCGATTACAAATGGTTCTTCCTCTTCTGGGCCGCCATCTTCCTCATCTCCTCGATCCCCCGAATCGGCTGGCTCAAATGGTTCTTTGAGCTCAAATTCAACCAATACCTTGGCCGCATCTCCTTTTCCCTCTACCTGATCCACGGACCTGTCCTTTGGGTCTTGGGCGATCGATTGTACACGGCCACGGGCTGGCATCGCGAGGCTCACAATATCCACACCCCGCTCTGGGTCGACGCGTTCCCCATGTCCAAGGCGGGCGCGCTGGGATTCGAGCCAAGCTTTTTGGCCCCGCATGTTATCTTGTTGCCATTTACGCTGTGGTTGGCCGAGGTTACGACTAAGTTGTTTGACGAGCCGAGTGTGCGGCTTTCGTCGTGGATGTATCAGAGGACTTTGGCAGAAGCAAGGAATTGAAAAGCATACAGTGTGCATTTTACGAGTTTGGGATGTGCTTGCGCCTCCTTGCTATTTTTTCATGCTATGTATAGACAGATAACTCTTTGACGGGAATTGGATTCCTCGCGAAGGGATTCAGAAAATAGAAAATACTTTTGCCTTGGACTCCTTGCTTGCTGCTCGTTCTGGTTTGGTGTTTTGGAAATGGTCAATATCGTCCTCCCCTGCATGCCACTAATAAACCCCCTTTTTGCTTTGGGAGTTTTGGGATGTTTTGGGATGTTTTATGTACTGTACTGTACTGTACGCGTGCTTGTATTTCATGGCGCGTGTAGCTAGGGAGTGGAATATATGTCTTTTAATGCTGTGTTGTTATTTACCTATGTTGATCTTGTGCTATTCTTGAGTCTTGGATAAGTTACCGGCCGTTGCCTTTTTTTCTTCGCTCAGGGTTTGTGCGATGGGTGTGAGATTTTCTGATGACGATATGTTGGTCATGTTAAGTGCCGTGAGTTAGTTAGTTACCGCCGGCTGAATTTCTAGTGCTGGTACGAAGCTATCCCTAACCGTGCACGAAAAGTCTTAGATTCTTCCCTAATCCTTTTACTCTACGAACCTTGGGTGTGGAAGGGATATGCCGCTCATGCTCATGCCAAGTGCCGTGAGTTAGTTGGTTTCTAGTGCTGGTACGAAGCTATAGTTACTACCGTGGGAAGCGAGTTAAGTGCATTGTAGATGACGTGGTGTGGGTATGGGTGACAGATGGTGGATGGGTATTAGCCTTATGTTCTTGAGTTCTTATCTTACGTGGATTAAAATTCTGGGGGGGGGGGGGGGGGARGGGAGGGGGAGATAGGTTGATGTTGAAATCTTTGGGATGGAGGAAAGATCAAGTTTGTTTGTTTTGGCTGTTGGTGGAGGGGCTGTTGAGTGCTGGGGGTGTTTTTATTTCGTGGGGGATGAGGGGTTGGGGTAGGTAGCGAGGTTAAGAGGGGGGTGCATCGGATTTTGGACATGCGAGTCTGTTATTGAATTCTCATTGCGTTTTCTCTTGCCTTTTTTCAATCTTGTTGGGAAGACTTCTTGCTGAGTTGGAGGCGTGCTCGTTTATTCTTACTACGGTAAAGGAAGATGATTCCACCAGAATAATGTGCTGAAACGTACTGGTAGCAATTTCTTCCTTTACAGTACGTGCGACTTGCCTTTTTTACGTGGAATCCTAAGTAACGCCTTTTTCAACCGAATATGGTTTCTTGCGTATAGTTGTTTATTATTTAGCTACTCTACTCGTAGGTAACAAGGGGAGATCCAGCCACCAGGACAAGAGTAGGCATAGGAATCGAACCCACGCTCATAGTCGCTCCTCCCTTAACAGAGCTGGCGGTTTCAAGAATATGAATGACGATCGAGAAATACACAAATGGAGAATAGGCCTCAAACTACCCCCGATTTCCTCCACCCAGAACAAAGATATACCCTAAAAACCACTATCATGAACTTCGTGACTTATAAGACTTCTGAAACTTAAATTCCTGTGTATCCGCGAAAGCTTCTTAAAAAGAACTATCCCATAAGGGATCCGCTAGAGAACTCCTCCTCCTCTCAGCATAGATGGGTATCGGCCATCTACCGAATATGGTTTCTAGTTGCTCTTTCTGTCGGATTTATGTTGGTTTATCGGCGCATTTATATATCAAGTCATCCTTGTGGAA
Organism: Hymenotorrendiella dingleyae; assembly: GCA_003988905.1. Taxonomy (NCBI): domain Eukaryota; kingdom Fungi; phylum Ascomycota; class Leotiomycetes; order Helotiales; family Helotiaceae; genus Hymenotorrendiella; species Hymenotorrendiella dingleyae. Next base: position 83,701 of record QYAP01000186.1, read on the forward strand.
CTTTCTGCTTACCAGTTTCAGCCCTATGCATGAGACTGACATGTCCTTAAAAGTTTACTCTAAAGGAAGGGTCTTACTGTATCCAGCCTTGGGATTCTCAGCTCGTTGAGGATGACCATCTCTCTGCTACCGATCCCGGATGAAAGCAGTGTAACCCCTTTACGACGCAGGTACTGCACTCTCTCCCGTCCCTGAAATTTGCAGACGTCCTTTTTAGGAAGTTGGGTGGGAGTATCAAATATGCTCACCCGGGTGGCTTCTGGAAGCTTGCTGCATGTGGTATGCGTTATGCAATTGTGCGTGAGGATGCGTATTGCCTTGGTCTGCTAATTTTGGATGCATTACAACCTGGGAGTCGGGAAGGTAAGTAGGTGTCTCTTTTTGTTTTGGAGACGCGAATTGAAATTTAGGGCTTGGAGATCTTGATGACCGACTACCTCGTTCCGTACTCGTAATGGCTTTTCACGTACTTTACATAGCTGGACCGAGGAACGAGTGTCAATACGACTGCAAGTCCGGCTTACGACCCCAATCATACCCCGCCAAATTATCAACTTCTTATCCAACAATTGCATCGGCGCACTCTGAACTAGGAAGTCAACTTTTGTTGGTGCAAGAAATGTTTCAAACGAACATATCTGATAAAGGCCTGATATTAAAGAATAAGAGCGATTTGGTGGAGATAGAGTGGAGGATACGCAATTGCCTTCCGGAAAGGGGCTCGCTCGGCTGCACGTCGCACGGACGTTCAGGCACGAGATGATGCTAAAAGATGCAACTCGAGTTCATGCCGCCCACCTTTCATTTTTTTGCTCCGGAGCGCGTCGTTGGGTGCTTTATCGCGTCATGTCACGCGAGCAACGTTGATGGTGCAAGTTACGCGGCTTGTGAGGTTTCCAACTTTTAAAGATCGGTGAGCTTTGCCACTTTCTACCGAGCTTCACAATGCTGGAGGTAGTTCTTGAAGCGGACACCGCGGTACCTTGCATTCAAACTATGGAGAGTCTGCCTCGCTGAAGTTTCTCACCACCAAGTGGCCACTTTTTCGTACAATCCAGTCTCAACCGACCCGCCTGTGGCCTTCCAGTCGGACTTCCCCGAAGGACGAGACTCGAGAGAATGTGTTGCGCGAAACACAACAGCGAAATCTGTCGATTTATTTTGATTGGAACATTTGAGCGACTAAGAGAATTGTAACACAATTGTGTGAAGGCAAGTTGCTGCCGGCGCCTGTTTTGATTGAGTGGCAAGTGCTGCTTTGCCTATGAACTAGTAGCTCTAGCTAAAGGGTACAATTAGGACCTCAAATATTTTGTCTCATTACGGAGTATTGCCGACTTCAAAAATGACCAGAGAACACATCGAAATTTTGAGTGCAAAATATACCCGCTAATCGAAGAGGAAAGCTGGCTCAGAGAGGCAAAAGAACTAAATTCTTGTCCGGCGAGTTTTTGGATGAACGAATAACGAATTGATGTTTGTGCTGGCTCAAACTCGCTATTCCTTGCGACTAGTAACTCGCCATATATACCGTTATTCTTTCTTCTGATTTCAGTCCCAGAATGTCCACGAAGTTGGCAAGAAAATCGCATATCAGATCTACGATAGGAAAGAAGCAGCGACTGATCCTATCCGATGAGACGGTATGAGTATGAGGCGCAATGTTGGGGATAGTCAGTACGTAGACAATAACTGTAACCCGTGGCGAACTCGACCTTCAAATTTCACTGCACCCTTTCCAACCTTTCCATGGATATCGTTATTTTGCCTATTCTCATAAACCATTCATGTTCTTCACAGCCTCGCCATCAATGCGACCGTAAGCGCTGGAAGGCCGTACAACCTGTAGGCAACAAAAGTTTTGTGCCAATCAATTCGTTTCATCATCTGCAAATTGTTGGCCTGCTCCCGTTGGTCCAACTCGGCCTCTTGCATGGATTTTGCAAACGGGTAAGGCTGACTTGATGAAGTCGCACAACTTTAAAGAGACCGTCGATATCCCCATTTTCATAGCAAATTTTGTCACGAGTACTCCTGGATGCCTGCAATGCTTCTTGTTAGCTGAGGTGACAATATTGTTCTTTTCGATGCAGGAAAGCGCGAGCGGAATCGGCTTTTAGAGTGTACGTCAAGAGTCCCGCTTGAGATTCGATGGCTTCGCGACGGGATAGCGAGCCAAATATGGGCGAACGTCCTCGTGTCAAACCTGCGGAGTTGTGTGTTGGGTGTATTGTGTGGCTCCCGCCGGAAAATGGGTTGAATGAAGGCATTCAGTGCTGTTGTATAGGATGTGCAGTCCCGTCCGAGCTGGGAGAAGGAGGGTACAACCACCCAGTCCTTGTTACCAAGATCAGTCCAGGAGCCTCGGGAGACTTGGTCTGTGATGTCGCTTGCGTATGTACCCCTAAGCGAAAAATATGTCTATTCATGTGGCTAATACCTTTTAGGTTACTACCTTTAGCGACACCACTCTGCCTAAGTATCTGAAGCGTCAGTCTCGGTTTGATAGATCAATCTCTATTCATGATCCCAAGTCCGAGGCCCCAGAGGAACAGATCAAGCAATTGCACCTAGAGAAAGGACACTTGCATAAACAATCATATGTCCGTCTCAAGCACGTCTACCGAGTCGACGCTTCCAATCTCAGTCAATTCAGATGGCGCAAGAGTCCAGCCTACAAACTCAGACTCCAAGAAGAGAGTTATCGTCTCCTCATGCGAGAATTACACACTCCCGCCGCTGAATACATTGAAACGGATGTAGTCATAAGATCGGCTAGATTGCGTCCTAGGACAGTGGCGGCCCCTGAGGAACCGAGAATATCGTTCGACCCTGTCAGATGGACAGCTCAAGACGCTCCTCAATATGTACATCCGACTCATAACGATTACAATCCTCCGGGTTCATATCCCGCCTCTTACTCTGCGAATAACGTTCGAGTGCCTCGGCCGGCCGTTCGCCCGGTACAGCCCTCATATGGCGCTACATCGCGCCCCGAGAGAAATCAATACCGTTTTGACACTTCTTCGTATTCTAGGCCTACCCCACCACCCGAGGAAACTGATGGAGGCTGGGCTACTCTTGCTGTTGGGGTTGTGTCTGTTATTGCTGTTGGTTGGTTTATCTATTCGCGTATGTAGGTGCGGAGCTTCATCGTAGGATCGTATTGAAGTTTTCGGTCATGAAGTCTATCAATTGCTGTTTCATTTAGTGTCTTAGGGACGTCGGCAAATAGGTGATGGGGAAGTTTTGATTTTGAGAACTACGTATCTAATGTCTGGTGGGCTCAAGACGAAACAATTGAAGGATAAATTGCACTATGTAGGATATGGACGAACCGGTTCCTAGGTAGCAAGCGCTATGCCATGTTTTTCAGATCGCGTCTTATGGCTTTTTTGCTATGAAATTGAGGGAGCTCTATTCTAATATGAGAGAGAAAGAAGAGGAGAAAATCTATCTGTGACGAACCCTCCTAAAGAGAGTATATTTTCTGCTGGCCTTCATCATTCCTGTTTGGCTTACTGGATGTTAAGACGGCCTACCATTTCATGCCAATCTCGATTACTGTAGCATGTTAATGTACTCTGAAGCATCCGATGAGTTTGTCGCTTTTGGGATTTAGCAAATGGTACAAGTGCCTGGAGTATTAAGACTCAAATCATTCATGCCTTCATCGATTTCGTCGATGTCGTCAGCAGAATCGTCAGTCTCTTCCTCGGGCACCTCTACAATTGTCGCTAAAGGCATCGTCCACTGTCCCCTGATCAAACTGGCAGTTGGAACATACATGCTCGCCCAGTCTTTCCTTGGGAGCTGCGTGGTATCCATTTCCTTCATGAGGTTAAGATAGGATTCCTTGTCTAGGCGGTAATCACAAGCCTTTCCTTGAGGATTAAGATTGGGATTCCAGGTCTTGAACTGGCTGAGAGGTAGAATGTGCCAGTGGTCAAGAAGGACCCACGTCTTCTTGTAAAAGGCCGGTACGCCTTCGAACCTGTACGGGATACTTGCGTTGATTCTCTGGGTCTCTGTTGGCGTCTCAGAGAGATCAGGTGCGTTGAATATTTGGCTTGCTCGTCCGGTTTCAAATTTAATCATGTGGTTGCGACGGGAGGCTTTTCGGCAATGTTCGTTAGCTATCGATATAATGTTAGCACTCCTCTTCTAACTAATACGTAGTGGGGTTTTCTTACTTTTGCAAATCTGATCTTCATGTCTCCGCCACTCTCAGGCCCCCCTTCAAAATCAAGCACTACGGCAGGATGACCCCATGCTTTTCCGTACATGCCGCAGAAGCGGTTCTTCTCCGCAAAGGCACAGGGGTCATCCTCCCGGTGGTTGTGGTTTTCGCAGGGGAGAGTCCCTTTTGAATGGTGGACTTGGCGTTCTGATGTTGTTTGGAGGATGCAGCCTACGCCGAGGTTTTTGGATTGGGGGATGATTGAGGATATTGTCATGATTTTGGTTTGGTCGGTGTACAAATGTCAGGTGGATTTGAAGTCTAATGATGTATAATATGTGAGTATGGGGTTAAGAGGATAGCGATAAGGGTAAAGTATTTGCTTGAAGCGGTGGCCATTTCTATTCGCGTGGGAATCTCGTCTTATACAGACAAAAATGGCGATTTCATGTCAGGATTTGACGAAGGTGCTTCCATTTACTTCTGTTTCTCTCGATTTTCTGTTCGTCTTAACATCAGACAAGAGCTCAGAAACATCTCGAGTCCGCTTCATTATGTCCACTGTCCGGTTGGAGTTGGTGTTTAGACGGACTGTCTGACTTCTTACCTGGCTTTTGTCTTTGAACCTCACTTTCAAAACATGAACTATGTTTGCGTGGCAAGTTTGATTCGGACACATAGCAATTGTACTTTGGTTTTGGTTTTGGCTTTGTTCACGCGTAAGACTTTGTTGTCGTTTCGTCCACAATCGGAAAGAAAATGTCATTGTCCTGGCCGAAGTACGGCTTGTTAAGAAACCTATTTCTTCATGTTGCTGCTGCGGATGAGATCGAGAATGACGTTGTAGTATTCCGTTTTTCAATTCTATTGATGAAGAATCTCAACATATTGGATTACAACTTAAGGAACGCTCCTCTTCTATCCCTGGGCCTTCTGTTGCGTGGAAAGATGGAAGTGTAAAAGTGAAAAGGGGTTGGCTCGCTTAGCTCGCTAGCGAATTAGTCGCGCCCGAACAACCACGTTGGTAGAACCTCCCCCTGTAGGAATTGATCTACAGTTCTCCCAAAATTGACCAAATTACTTTTTACCCTTGTCTCTTGATTTTCATGTTCATACAGTTGTGCTGCGTTTGAATGATTAAAGCGCGCTGGACCCAAATTATGTGAGTCGCGGGACAATGCAATGTGAAGGATAAAATGTAAGCCCGGCCAGCCTTGAATCTACTGGATACATTGAAATAAACTCTATGAAGTAACGAAAGATGATTTTAAAACTACCATAATGCCTTCCGGTTAGTCTTGCTACTACAATCTACCTTCTCGTAAAACTCTGGTCTCGATCCACGATTCCTCCCAATTGTTGTCTCCTAATCCGCATTGATTCATCCTCCGGATAAGTCGCCTGAATGAGTCTTTATCAAGCCTTAACTCGCACCGTGTTGAAGTGCGCCGCCATAACTCGAGGTTGGCGATATCGTCACTGTACCAATGATTCAACTTGACCCAGGTCACCTCGGAAAATTTTTGAGGCCCCTGACCATCTTCAAACTCATAATGGCAACGTATGGAAAGTATTGGAGTAAATAAGCCTTCATCTGAAAATTCGAAAGTCCCGAAGAGAGGGCTAGTGTCACCGATATCCTCTTTGTCCGGAATTTTATGGCCGCGACCGAAACCAGTCAGCTACGTCGGTGTTAGCGTATTTTTATCTGCTTCATAGCAGGATGGGGGTAGGTTCTTACTTGTGCAAACTTCACAATCAGCTCAGAGTTCAGTGATAGCTCGAGTCCCAGAACGACTACGGGATGCCCAAGACCACCGCCTTCCTCCATATCACACCATGTATTTCTTAAATGCTCAGGGGGTCCCTTTGGATTCAGACACCTAATTTTAGATCCCTCATCGGGAACATACATAATGCAGCCCAATCCAAGATTGTAAGTCTTGCCAGTTTGATAAGCTGGGCCCGGTTGAAGACTCTGTGGTGTTAGTTGAAGACTATGTGGTATTAGAGTTTTTGTTGGAGTTTGTCTTGGAGTTTCTGGAAGATTGTAAGTCTTGCCACTTTGATAAGCTGGACCCGGTTGAAGACTCTGTGGTGTTAGGGTTTTGGTTGGAGTTTGTCTTGGAGTTTCTGGCGGAGTTCGTAGAGGAGATGACAACTCTGGACTGTCCCCAATCCTTTTATTGTTTTTTCGAGCGCGCCTCTTGAACTCGAAACCCTGAGAATTCCCCTTGTCAGGCGCCCCATGATTGGACATGATATTGGTAATGGAAGTCGGAAGAAAATCGCGATAGCGTAGATTCGTTGTTTTCTTATGGGGTGAAGAAAAGGCTGAAGTGGGTCTAGGAATTGTGATTTCTGAACAAGAACGATACGAATATATTTAAAATAAACGATCCGACGCTTGTATGAGTTCCGATCATGACTTAGAAATGCTGATCGGTACCGCTTAAACTTCCGAGACTACGTTTCATTATGTGTTCTGTCTCTTGACCCTGGCTTTAGAGACCAAGTCACAGAAGACTCTCTATGCATCTATAAGCAAGAATTGAGTGGTTCTTCGTATTAGTGGGTCATGCGTCAATGTATTGTTGAAGTTCGGTGAATCATCTGAAGCGAAGCAATTCAAGCATTGAAAACAAACCCTTTTCAACATATGGTCGTTTGAGTCCCTAGACATCATTTTAACGATGACTTGAAATTGTTCTCGTTGTCTCATGGCCCCATTGTCCAGTTTTTGCGTTGTACTGTGACTCGAAAAGTACTGAACCAGGACATCTTTATATCGAGACATCTTGTAGCATTAAATCTACGACACTTTATCTTATCAATTCGATTGTAATATGGGTAAAACCTAAGCACAAAGAGAACTAATCGATTCCTGAACTTACATATAGCACCTCTGTTGTCTTTAGTGTACCTTGTTGCATATCATTCTAAGTCTTGAATTTTGATCACTTGAAAAAATGCCCCTTAAAGTCACCCAATCTTGATTCAAAGCTTACCCCAATCTGTCAACCCTCATCTTTCCACCCGAGACAACTTAAACACCAATTAAAGAAGAGAAGAATGCACTCGCTCTAGCTACAGAAGTTTGTTTCCTCGCTTTTGGGTCTGTGCATAAAACGACCCCTCGCTAACCACCCCCTTCGCCTTACGGTATTCACTTCGAGAAATCCAAATTAGCTAAAAGTGTCCATTTTCACTAGCGCCGGAGGTGTTTGTTAAAGCATGAAGTTTGAGGGGTGGATGTGGAAAGAGTGAATAAAGCTAGATGGACTTCAAGATGAGAGAATAACCTTAACACTTATCATTCATCAAATTGACCTCAATCACTCACTCCCAAATACACGAAGGCACATCAACCAGCCCATCGTCCATAATATCATTAACACCCACTTCAATTCGCACAGAGTACTATTAAAATCCCACACAATGCCCAACTACCTCTGCCTCTCCCCATCTCAACAACCCTTCACCCCGGAACAACCAAAGTCAAAACCATAATACATAAGTTCCCATACAACCCCCTTCTGTTTTACTTCCCCCTCAGTCATGGGCGGATACAACCCCATCCACGCAAGTACCCCCTTTCCACCCCAACAACCCCCCCTCAACCTAAACTCTCCTAACTCCCTAACTAGGACGGCCTCGACGCCCTCTGCAAACGCATAGGCGGCGACAAAAAGGCCATGAAGAAATACAAGAGACGCCAAAAGAAAGAAACAGAATGGAAAAAAGATTACGGAAAGGGCTACGGCCAGTCAGACGAATGGGACTCTGGTGATGAATCTGAAGAGGGTGGGGCCGACGAGAATTATAGGGATCAGAGTGGTTATAATAGGCCACAGGGTCCGAATTTTGGACCGGGGAGACCTGTGGGCCCGGGTGGGAATGGGGAGGGGAGTTCTGGGGGTTATGGTGGAGGTGGTGGTGGTGGTTTTGGAGGAGGATCTAATCGTCCAGGTGGATATGGACAGGGAGGACAGGGAGGTGGTAGTTTTGGAGGAAGACCTAATGGCCCAGGTGGATATGGACAAAGCGGACAGGGTGGTGGAGGTGGAAGTGGTTATGGACAGCAGAATGGAGGAGGGTATGGAGGAGGAAGCAATAGGCAAGGTATCTCCCCGTTCAAAAAGCAGGACAACACAGAGCATTCCAAATCAACCCACTAACCCTTCTCAGGACCACCAGCACCGCCATATACGCAACCTCCACAATATCAAAGCCGCCACCCAAGCCAATCACAACAATCACAAAGCCCACGCTACCCTCAAAGCCCTCGAGATGATCCCTATGCTCAGGGAAACCCCCCACGTCAATCACAAAGCGCACGCCCTCAAGGCCCAGGAGGTCCCATGAGACCACAAGGCTCTAACCATTCTTCAAGACCTTCTCCATACCCACAAGGTCCGCAAGATCCCTATGATGCGCCGCGTACTTCATTTGATTCTCCGCGAGCTTCCTCCTACTCACACTACTCGCAGGTCCCCCGAGAAGACCCCCGAGCCGGAGGTAGTAGACCTGCGGGTCCCAGCCATGCGAGCACGATGCCGAATATGGCTTCCACCTTGTACCTGGGAGATAATAACAGAACGATGCTTGATGGCATGGCACCTCGTGATTCTGAGCGTCCTGGGAGTCTGTCGAGTTTTGGTTCGAGACGTTAGCGAGGAGATAAGGGGAGGGAATAATATGTGAATAACGGGACTTGAGGGTTCGTGGATCAGATCTGTGAATTACATTGGGAAGTGTGGAGGGTTAATGAAGATATCTTACCAATATTAGCATCAGAATGACTTACCAGAACTCGCAACGTCAAAGTGCTTCCATATAAAATAGTTCTCCCCCCTTCTTTCCAACCACCTAGCAAGATCAAACTACCGGTAATGCCCCTGTTTCCTAGTATTGAGTGATGGAATTGGCGGTTAGTGGTTAGATATCCGAGATTGCGAATGGAACACGATACATAACGATAGAAAAGACTAAAAAAATCTATCTTACCTTCCGAAACACCCTGCCTGAACTGCATACCCAGACTCGTAAATTCCCAGTATTTCCACGTGCAAAAAGTATCACCCCCTTTCATCTGCTTGAAACCCCAGCGAGTGAATCTATACCAAAGAATCGACTTCCCCACGAAATCTCACATTCATCTCCCTCCCATTCACCCTGTACAATCCTGTTATTCACCCTCCCCTATCATACCCCTGATGATCCACCACACCTAACCATTCAACAACCCAGAACAGCCCCAGGAACCTACTATTTCATCGCCAATAAATCCCCAACATCCCTTTCCTTCCCCTCTTTGCAACTGTCTGTGCAACTCTTGTGACCACTTTCCAGCCACTTGCTTGGTCATCGCCACAAATACTGCCACAAAACACTTAGCTATTGGCCACAAGCCATCTTCATCACCATGAAAGGTCTAACCGACCTCTTCCGCAAGGACAAACCCCCTGACCCCCACCTTACCAGAAGCCAAACCCCTCGACCCCCTCGACGCCGCCACTCCACCTCCTCCTCCGATGACTCCTCTTCCACCATTCGCGCAGCCTCTCCACGACCAATACCAACTCCAGATCAACATCGTCCGAGTACCCCTCAAAACCAAAATGAAGGAGAAAGCTCAAGTGGCCGGACCTCCCTAGAAGCAAAAAGACGTTCCATCCGTCTAGGAAGTTGGGCACTCTCGCTCGAGAAATCACCTAGTAAACCCAAAGATCGGAGGAAATCTCTTGTCTCCGAAGGCGGAAGCACGTTGAGTCCGTTGAATCCGGAGAGGGCCAGGACAGAGGTTCGGGTGAGATCAGAGGATAGAGGATCCGGAAGGCACAGAAGGAAATCGGATGGGGAGGGGTTGAGGGAGAGGAGGCATAGAGTGAGGAGACATAAGGAGGTGGATTTGAATTTGAAGGCGTTGCCCGAGATTCCTGCGAAGTATCGCGAGGAGGGGAGGGATGAGGGGAGAGGGGAGGGGAGGGCTGAGACGGTGAGAGATGAGAGGAGGGATGAGAGAAGAGGTGGCGACAGGCGAGATAGTGAGAGACGGGAGGAGAGACGTGATGAAAAGCGGGGTGATGACAAACGAGGTGAAGACAGAAGACCTGTGGAGAGAAAACCCGTCCCTCAACCCAACGAGCGACTTGATGACGAGGAAGCCAAAAAATCCCAAGAACGAAAAGACCGCGATAAGCGAGAAGCAGAACGCAAGCATCAAGAACGCAAAGAACAAGAACAAAAAGCAGCCCACGAAAGACAAATAGAGCAAGACAAACAAGCCTACTACGCCAAGAAGGAAGCCGACGCCAAAAAAGCCCGCGAGGACGAAAATCGACAGAAGCTAGAGGCAGAGAAGAAGGAGGCAGCTAGGAAGGCGCGGGAGGCAAAAAAGGAGCAAGAGAGGAGAGAAGAGTCAGCCCGGAAGTTAGAGGAGGAGAAAGAAAAGATGCGGCGCAAAGAACAGGATCGAGAGAGGAAGGAGCAAGAGCGGAAAGATGAGGAGGCTTGGAAAGCACGAGAGGCAGAGAAGGCAGAGCAATGGGAGATACAGCATAAGGAACAGGAGAGGAAATATCGGGAGCGGAAAGAGCAAGAGAAAGAGAGGAGAGAGAGGAAAGAGCAAGAGAGGAGAGCACGGGAAGCGGAGCAGAGAGAGGTGCAGCGTCAAGAGCAAGAGAGGAAGGATAGAGAGCGGAAGGATGAAGAAAGGAAAGAGAAAGAACGGAAAGATCAGGAACGAAGAGAGCAGAGAGAAAAAGAGGCCATCAGAAAGGCGCAGGAAGCAGAGCAAAGAGAAATCCAGCGCAAGGAAGACGAGAGAAAATACCAAGAGAGGAAAGAGCAAGAACGCAGAGAGCAGAAAGAAAAAGAGGCAGCCCGAAAAGCACAAGAAGCAGAGCAAAGAGAAATCCAGCGCCAGGAAGACGAGCGAAAATATCAAGAGAGGAAAGAGCAAGAACGCAAAGACCGAGAAAAGAAAGAACAAGAGAAAAAAGACAAGGAGAAAAGAGACGAGGAACGAAAACGCAAAGAGCAAGAGCGCAAAGACCTCCAACGTCGCGACCAAGATAAGAAAGAACGCGAGCGTCAAGTAGAGCAAGAGCGCCAAGCCTCAGCATCTCTCGCCCGCAAACTAGCCGAAGAGAAAGAGAAAATGCGACTTAAACAGCAAGCAAAAGAGGAAGCCTCAGCGAAACAAAAGATACGCGAGAAACTCGAAGCTGGCGCTGAGAAAGTGCGTTTGTTGGAAGAAAAGCTTGAGCGCGAGAAAGCTGAGAAAGCACAGAAGGAAGCGCTGAAGCGACAGATGACTGAACGACGCGCACAGGAAGAAGCTGAGAAAGGGCTGAGAGTTGAGCAGGTAGCAGCTAGGGACTTTGCACCACAAGGCACTGTCTTGGATAGAAATCTAGGCGATATGAGGAGGACGTATTGCGATGGTATGGTACCCAGAGGACCCCCTTCGTTAAACCTCGATAACCTGCAAGCTTTCGAAGGGGATTTTGTGGATCCGCATGCGCCGAGTACGCTGGATAGAGGGCTGGGAGATATGACGAGGACGTTGATAGAAGGAATGTTGACCCCAGAGGAGATCGCGAGGATGGCGGAGGCGGAACGTCGTCGCAATGGGGGTAGATGATCAGGGGTTTCTCGGCTATGTTAAATATCGATAGTACACTGGTGCACTGTAAAATATAACACTGCATATTATTGCCACTTAACAACATATATTCTTTTGACGCTCATAATGCTTCAGCCTGAACGCCTTTCCAATGCAGTCCTTTAACACCTTGCCTCGACACCGTTTCTGCTGATGGTCAAATACTTGACACCTTTGTATGGCTTAACACCTTCCCCCAAGCCACGACTTTTCCTGTTGTCAATGATCAAAGTCTCCACCTTGATGCCACTAGCTAGCCAACCTTTCACAGAAAAGCTGACCGAGGCAGAGCTAGGCATGAGAATCTTGTTCTGTTCGATCTTACGCGCATCACTTTGGTCGTCTGATTTCTCAATGACCTTTTCTGACGGTTCCGGCATGCTTTGATACGCTTCTTCGTCGTAATCGTACCGCCCGTCAAGTCTGAAGCCATTGCCCTCAAAATCTTCGGTTTCTGTAAGAGGTCCAGCGACAGTGCATCGCAGGCTAGCTCCACCAGCAACCGCTTCCTTTGCTGGGATGTTCCATTCAAGACCTTTTCCGCCTGGGTTGTACGTAGTGTCGCCCCGACTTGCTCTAATCTCAGAAAGATTCCTTACGTCAGACGGTAAAGGTATAGAGACAACCAAGTCTTCTAAAGCGGGAGTTGTTGAGGTTCCAGCTTGCATGCCCAACCCACCTCCAAAGCCTGAACCTGAACGATTTCCCCTTGAAGATGACCCTGAAATCGACGAATTCCCCTGACCAGAAACCTTTGTGATGAAAAGTCTGACCTCAAAATCTGACCCTGTAGGGCCTAGACTCGTTTTAATCTCCAATTGAACGGGCAATTTTAAACTCGAGGAATTTATAGATCCAACATTACCACCTTGGAGAGGAAGCAAGTCGACTCCATAACCTGCTAATACAAATCGGCCATCCGGAGGGACAAAACTTAATTCTCCTGGTTTCTCTCTCCACCTTGCCAATCTCACACATGGATGGAATACAGGTAATTCCATCACTGTGCTGATATTCTGTTTTCCAGAAGGCGTTGAAAGATTCAATAACAAGTCAGGTACTCCAGAGATTTTTGATGTGAAAGCAATAGTACCATTTGCAAAAGCGGCCATAGGTCGACCTGAAGGTGCAAGTGTCACAGAAAGACTTTCGACAATATCCACATAGAGCTCATTTGAGGTATGCCGTACATTTGCTCTTCGCCAAGGTAGAGCTGGAGTATTTGCTGACAGCGTCCCAGCTGAAGATATACCGGACATGTTTGAGCTTGAAGTAGATGGGAATCCGGATTTTCTGGACGCGGCCTGTCAGACACGTACTATCTTTCCATTGGAAATAGCATACCCTGGAAGATTGATTCCGGCCAAAAGCTTCCCCATCCATCCCTCAACTTCGACCAAATCTCGCAGGGCATTCGGCTCTGTTGTGCTCACCGCGCCAGCATCGCACATCTCATTCAGCAATTGAGCGACTACATCGTAGCTACTCTCCACCTTGTGCGCCAACAATGGCGAACCTACAAACTCCTCGAGAACATCAATTACCCTGTGTAGAAATTCGAGCGCAAGCAAGGGTTCGATTTCGTTTGAAGCGGTCAGGACGAACAGCAGGTTCGAGTGGAAAAGACTGAATAGCAAGGTAGGTGGAGAGGTGTTTGGGAGATATATTAGACTTGGTCGTGGTGTTGGATGGGCGAGATAGAGGGGTAGTAATTGCTGGGCAGAGAGCGGGCGACCGGTGTAGACATGCGAGAGAATAGGCCGGCTAGGATGGTATTAGTTGCGGACTTTAAGGATGGAGGGGTTTATTGTACTTATGCTCATCGTAGATGTGTAAAGCATCTATGACCTCGCTCATGGTCAAATCTGGGGTGGTGTGGTATCACATCAAAACTGTCGCAAAGGTGCTGTTGATGTCCTCTCAAGGTGGACGCGAGATGGTGGGGGGTTCAATTGCGTGTTGTTCGGAGAAAGAGCGGCACTCGTCGCATGCCATCACCTTCCCTATAAAAAGAACTGCAAATCGATTCAATTAAACATTCACTGGTAAACTTTCAATATAAGTACTGAAAATCTAAACGTTCCTTGAAAATAATTTTGGCACTAATTCATCAAGATAATTTAACTAACCATAGAAGTGAAGCTATAGATGATAGGGCGCTGCTTTTTCTATGGGTCAAAGGCACAACTCGGCTATCGTGTCAGGAAGCTTTCGAGCTCCACCAGATGCCTCCCTGGAGCCTGGCACCTGGCACCCTTCCATACTCTAATCTAAATTCCTCGCCTTTTCACTGACAAGTCACTCCCCTCATCCAACCGTCCATCCAATCCACATCCCGCCTTCACAAGAACCATTAAAATCGGGAAACGATGACAGAAACATCACCGAATTCGCAGCTCTCCCAGCCAGAGCACCTTCAGGATGCTAGGCCACAAGACTGCCTACCTTGTCGCGTGATGGGTGAGTGCTGCATCTCCTGGCCCAAATGGATACCATGCTGATGTGCCATTTTAGGAGCTACTGCATTCATAGGACTCGGTGGATATACTTATGTTTCTGGACATAGTCAACTTCGAGCGCAACAAACACATATATTACAAAGCAGAAGCATATTTGGTATGAGGAGTCGACAGGCTGGTATAACAAGTATCGCGGTTAGTCTCGTCGCAGCGGGACTCTACAGATTGGTCAACTAAGGAAAATTCCTCCTGCGGTGTACTGCGACTGGCAAGACTTTGATCCTTTCTGAGGCTTGCTGTCTGGCAGATCACCGAGACTCAACACCACTCAATACTTTATTCGGGGCATTGCCAAGTTTTGAAGAAAACAAGGTGTGTATTATGATCGCAAAAATTGGTATCTAACTTATCTAAACTGGTATTACAAGGGAGCCAGCACTAGTTGTTTCTTTAGCTCGCCATTCTGCCCATTCTTTTCTCAACTGTATTTTTACCACCTTCACTGTCATAATCGAATAGACAGCCGAAAATGCCCAGGGAAGCCCCCAGCCCACACCGAACCCGACTTTTGTTTCCAGTAGCATGATGAGTACTGTCGCAACAACGGCAATAAATATCAACCCCAAACCCCATATCCAACTGAGCAATATGAGCATACGTCGGAAGCGCGGGCTCATTTCGTATCTCTTCATGACAGCCTTACGATATTCCAAACCTCCGGTACCCTCGATACAACCCGCGTCCTCGACAAACGCGAGCAACGCCGGACGCCAGACGGAACCTTTCGGAGTCGAAGACATATTAAACGGTAACTTTTTACCCATCTGTGTGAGGAGGGCCGTTCCGCAAAGCAAGAACCCAAAGTAGAAACATATTGTTGGAGATGGCATAGCGACAAGTCGAATGATTGGATCGTCAGGTATGGTGCCGACTATTAGCTCGATTTCGAAAAGCGTTATGCATATGAGGAGGTTTATGTGAAGGAATTCGCACTGAATCGTATTAGCCTCGAGTCATGGACTATGCAACAGGATATCATACAAGTCCCCATCTTGTCCACCCCACTGGTCTCCATTTCACGGCAACTTTTGGGCGGAAGAGCTTGAGGGATCTAAAGGTGTAGTGGCCAAAACTAATCATGCCGAATACGCCAGTGATAATCCCAAATACTGGAGGCAGTTAGCCAATGTGCCACTGTGCTGGGCTATTGCTTGTACATACTGACTTGCTCTTTGAGGTCAGTTCCATATGTGAAGGCATAGAAATATGCCAGGGGGAGAACCGCAAGATCAATTATAACGGCTATTGTGCCAAACCATAAGATCAATTGCCGTTTCTCGTGAGGTGTTTTTAGTTCTGGTAGTGGTTCCACCATGTTTATCGCCTGAGATGGTTGGGAGGCCTGCGAGGCTTGGGAGCCATGAGAACCGCTATGCGCATTCTCATCGTGTTCGTGTACTATGATGTCGTCGCCGGACATGGCGCCAACAGTAAGGGAGGGATGGCCCGAGCCGGGATGAACTGGTTCGAAAGGTTGTGTACAGAGGTTGTACTTCGGTCGAACTGAGGTTGCCACAAGAAACGTTTGAAGGCAAAATCCGGAATACCATGGAAAAGGCAGACAAGTATGGAGTACAGCAATGGGAAAGTTTAAATTCAATGTTCGAGCGTTATTGTTTTGGTCTCCCGTTTTCTCCGGACCATTGTCTTTCCTTGGCAAGCGATGACGTGTGAGAGTGGTAATCGCTTTGCAGGTGAGATCGCCACCCCCTGTTCCTCTTCTGCAACGCTCTTAGCTTCGGGACCGAGATGCAATTCAAGATGGGAAAGAAACTGCACCACGAACAGTACCATTAGGGATAGTGAATGAAGAGAATTGAATAATTAGGCATAAGAGGTGAATCTATGGATAAATCGGCGATGAATAAAAAGACGCCCTGGTCTGATTCTCAATTGAGGGGAGCAACTGAGAGGGAACCGGTGCCACTTTTTTCCGTTCCTTTGAGCCAATGGCAAAAGCTTAAATAAATTCCATTGACTTTGAGCCTCACTCAAACCTTTCAGCCTTACCAAGCCTTTCGTTCTGCGTGCATCTGCATCTACATCTGCAGTCAACAACATCAACAATGGCCATCACGATAAATGCTCCAATTCCGGCCGAGGTGCCCTACAAAGCTGATTCTTCCGACGAGGAAGATGGCGGCGCCGATTTGGAAGGAAATCTCGACGTGCGCCCCAGCAAACGAGCGCGACACTCTGCGAAAGATATCGTGACACCAGGCGAGACCGTGACGGATGATCCCCAATGGATGAGGTCGGTACTTGCTCCGTTATTTCCTTCGTTGCATGTTTGATAATTGTGTTCTAGAGGTCATGGCACATATATCGCACCTGCCAGCACTGAAATTGTAGCAACAGTAGCTGGTACGATTCAGAAGACCAACAAACTTCTCTCAATCCGTCCCCTTCGAGCTCGATACACTCCGGAGATTGGTGATCTTGTCGTAGGCCGAATCATCGAAGTCCAGTCGAAGAGATGGCGTGTCGATGTTGGGGCTCCAGTGCTTGCAGGGCTACCTCTTTCAGCAATCAATTTACCTGGAGGACTTCTCCGAAAGAGAACGGAGACCGACGAACTTCAGATACGAACTTTCTTCAGCGAGGGGGATCTTTTAATTGCAGAGGTGCAGAGTTTACATCAAGACGGTAGCGCTAGTTTACATACGAGAAGTTTGAAATACGGCAAGCTTCGAAATGGAGTTTTTATGAGCGTTAGTGGTACAGGAGGGGGTGGTGGGGTGGTTAGAGCTAGGAGACAAACATGGGTCATCGATACAGCGCATGGTGGAGGGAAAGTCGAGGTTATTCTGGGCGTCAATGGGTACATTTGGATACACAAACATATTGAACCGACTGGAGGCGATACGGCTATTACACGAATGGAAGAGAGTATCAGCGCAACTGTCTATTCTAGCCAGAATGACGAGATTGCGACAGAGACAAGAACGGAAATCGCAAGAATCAGAGGGGTCATTACTCTTTTGGTGGAAGAGGGGCTTCGAGTTGACGAAGATATGGTCAACAAATGCTACGAAGCGGCAGTAACGGTTGACGACGAGGAAGAAGGAGAGAGTAACGTCTACCTGGGTGGAGACAAGGGAAATAAAGTGATGGGTTGCTTGCTGAACGGCGGTCAAATATCATAAATACACGAGTCATGAACACAATTGTTCATTGGCCATTCGACGATTCTCTGTGGCCAACAAATCCCCTCGCCTTGATTGATTTGTACAAATCATAAATTTCAATTTTCGAAGAAGCTCGAAGAAGCACGGCGAGCGACCCACACACGCATATCTAATTCGGATCTTATATTGACTGCATGTCTGCAGGAGGGGTAAAGCCCGTAACCACCGCGGATATCGCGGACTTACTGCACGATCTTGTTAGGTACAGTAGAGGTTCTTCTACCTACGTCGTAGCATTGAGGCTCAAAAATCCCACGAACCTGTTCATGCGGCTTACCTGACAAATCAGGTTCGAAACGAATTAATGATCCTGAAATGGAAGTCCATCTTTAGGGTCAGGGGCGACAACTGAGGTACGCGAGGGGAGCGAGCCAAGCGAGAGCTATGTCAGCAACAAGATTGCTTCCAATTCTTCAACGGAGGTCTACGGTTGAGCATATGCCAGCGACTTGAAGTACTGCGCAACATAGCAATTATTATTGGAGTTTTCTGCCCTGCACACTTTAAGTCCGAATCAGTGTTATGGAGCCTCTCGGAAGCATCCGATTTTTTTTTTCCTGCGGCCACCGCCGATATGGTGGAAGTTTTTTTTCTTGGGCGATAAGGAGAAGCCACTTGAGTTTTCCTGATCAATTCTTTCTCGATTTCAGAGATAAATTTCCTTTTCTTTATTATCGTTGCAATTACATAAAGTTGTTTTTTATTTTAGCAAATGTCGTTGAAAGATTTCTTGGGTAAGCGACTATTATTCGGCGTTTACGAGTAGGGTTTTCCGGGTGATCGACGGTGCAGGATCGAGCGGTGCGAGACAAGCGAGAGATCCATATCAAGGTTGAGGTTGCAAATTTTCTGCGATAAGTGGGCAACCAACGTCGTTATTCAGGGATTTTTGGCCTTCATCGCAAGGTCTCAATACCTTATCGACACGTCACTGTGCATTGATTATTGAACCTATCCTCCGGTTCCCACAAATCAATCAGTTCTGTTGCCTCAAAGGGTTATGTGAACTGTTACCGAATGCAGTAACAGCCTCTTCATCTCCACCACAACGATATCCCCAGATGTTATGTGGGAAGTGTACGGCATGATTAGATAAGGAATCTGCTTCCATGGAAATTGGGGGAAGTGAAACTCAACACCGAGCCTGTACCGAAGCATTGTGTCTAGACCAGATCCACAGCGGGTGGCCAATTATTTTTGAGCATGATGCAACTTGTTGGAGCAAGACTTCCGCTTCTCGATTATTTTTCAGGTAATTCAGATACCGGCTTTCAAATCCCACTGTCAAGTAAAGAGGGTTCCCAAACTATATAAGGCTACGAAGGTAGAACGTTTAGTCCCTTTTTCTTTCACTCATACTTCCAACACGTTTCATATCTTCTACATCCCGCTCCTATCTTGAGAGTTCTTGCTTCTGTTCTTGTTATCCCACTTATTGAAAATCAACGTTCAAGAAAAGTTTTCATTCAAAACAAAAGAAAGGAAGAAAATAGGAAAGATGGTTGAATTCACCGTTTTCAAGGGCTCGAAGGAGAGCAAGATCGTCCAGTCAAAGACGACTAGACAAATCAACGCTGATGAGGTTCTCATTAAAGTCACACATTCAGGACTATGGTTAGTACCCTACCACCTCAACATCCCTCAAAATCTCCATATCACCCTCTCCCACCTCCAGTTCCCCTAAGAAATCATCACTAACCTCTCAATTCTAGCGGAACCGACCAACACTTCCTAGGCCAAGACATGGTCCTGGGTCATGAGGGTGCAGGCGTAATTGAAGAACTCGGCTCCGGCGTCACAACCTACAAAAAGGGTGACTCCGTAGGCTGGGGATACCAACACGACTCCTGCGGCCACTGCAAACAATGCCACACCGGCCACGAAACCCTCTGTGCCGAGCGCAAGATGTACGGCGGTTCAGACCTCGACCAAGGTTCCTTTGCCACCCACGCCGTCTGGAAAGCCGACTTCATCTTCAAGATCCCCGACGGGATTGCCCGCGAGCACGCTGCTCCCCTTCAATGCGGAGGTGCTACAGTCTACAACTGCTTGCACTCTTTCACCGTCAAACCCCATCACCGCATCGGTATAATCGGCATCGGCGGCCTAGGCCATCTAGCCATCCAATTCGCCGCAAAGATGGGCTGCTCCGTAACAGTCTTCTCCTCAACCGACACCAAGAAAACCGAAGCTCTCTCCCTCGGCGCCACAGAATTCATCGCCACCAAGGGCCTCTCCGACCTCACCTCCGTCACATCCTCCAAAATCGACCATCTCCTCGTCACCACATCTTTCCAGCCAAACTGGGAACAATTCCTTCCCATCATGGCGCCTTCAGCCACTATTTATCCCCTCACGGTTTCGATGGATGATTTTAAGATCCCGTATATGCCGCTTATTATGGGGGAGTTGAAGATTCAGGGGAGTTTGGTGGCGGCGAGGGATGTGCATAATGAGATGCTGAGCTTTGCGGCGTTGCATGGGATTAAACCTATTATTGAGACGTTTCCTATGACGACGGAGGGGATTACCGAGGCGATGGTGAAGTTGGAGAAGGGGGGTATGAGATATAGGGGGGTTTTGGTTGCGCAGTAAGGGGCTGTGGGGGAAGCGAGATGGTTGGAGAGCGCGGTTTGGGGGGGGAAGGGAGGGTATAATGGGGATTTTGCATTGCTATGGCGTAGGAATGGAGCGGTGTGTTTGATGCACTTCGCTAGCTGGGTTGGATGGTTATAGATGATAGACGGGGATGGTAAAGGAAAACTTTAGCAACAATTCAATGTCTTCTATTCTACAGTTCGCTATACATTAGGGCCTCTTCTACTAATTTAGGGGCTCAACACACCTGCTCTTCTTTTGGGCAGTTGCTATCAGTTCTCTGCGAGGGTGATATGCAAATACAAATACCAAACGAACAATTCACCCTTCTTCTAGCTCTGCCGGTAAACCTCTACCCCCCTCCCTGATAGTTGCAAATCCGCATAAATATATATACTGTAGTTGCAGCAAGATCCCTTGGATATGTTGCAAGAATCACCGAACTTTCGAAGATCTGACTGTGGACCAGGGATGTACAGTATGTGGATTATAGGTAGAGTGGTTATCGAGTAATGATTTATCCATACCATTTCACGCCGATTAAAGAAAAATTCAGTGATGGGACTCGAGCGCTAGCGAGAATTTTACTACCGAGAGGAGTGTTGTTGCTGAAATGAAGAGCGTTGTCGAGAAGGAGAAGGAGGGGTAGTGTTCGGGAAGAAAACGGTGGTGGGAATTAGCGGATGGTTGTGTAAGAGACTTGGCAAATAAATCAAACAGGCGGGAGAGATAGATCTGATAAAGGAATTTTGAGAGTAATCTACGAGGGGATTAAAGAGTCGAAAGACGTTCCGCTATGGAGACTATGCAGGAAGGAATGTCTGATGAAGAGCGTAATGGTGTTTGGAGATTGGGATTGGGTTTTAGGGGGGAGGAAAGGTGGTGGGGTTGTGGATTGGAGAGAGGGGATGTGAATGTGAATGAGTACTAGGTGATGCATGGGCTTCTGGTGAAAGGCTATATATTTGTTTATCATCAGATACACTTAGATCGATATATTAGCGCTTAGCTTCAAGAAGAAGATACCGACATGCTGAACACTGAAACCATCACCCCCCAGGACGCTGTACTTCTACAGCGGAAGGAGGAGAAGGCGTAGAATTGAGAGATGGCTTGAGAGGAAGGCTGACATTAATTGATATAACTTGGGGATGGTTGAGTTCTCGAGGGATATGGCTGGTTGTGCTACGGAGAATAAGGTTACCACCGAAAGGAATCTCACTACCGAAGACAATCTCGCTACCGAGAAGTGAGAAGAGAGTCACACTGTCAGAAGTTGATAGATTCCAGGTCGCGTATCAGGTTTGGCAACGCAAATGTTTAGCTCCGGGAGGTTAAAGTTGTCAAAGGAAGAAAGAATTAATCACTAGGTATGCATAGCGTTTATTGGTGTGATACCGTGGTAATTGGAATATGAAGCCCCCCTTTTCTTCTGTTTTGATCTTGATTTTTTGTGAGTATCTGGCACAATACAGGTCAAAATGGGAGAGAGAAGGCGGGGGTCTCGTTTACTACGGTATGAGAGGGCTGAGTTGGGTTTTCAGGTTAAGGCTAGTGGATGAGGAGGGAATGAATGAGGAGTAGAAGGACTTGGTGATAGGAATGTAAGGAGAGATTTATGAGGGGGGATGTATTGATACGTTTCCTAAAATGACGAGCAATGTTCTGCTAATATACTCTTCTTGGGGAGAAGTCCACCAGAAGTAAAGTGAGCAACTTTGAATAGTCATGCAAAGAAAAAAGTATTCGAGGTCAATTCTATCGAGCTGAATCTGAAGTCGGCCAAACCCAGATGTAGTTGGTTGCGAGACCGAAGACTTCGAGGATAGGGATAATACGGTCAATAGTGTTTTCTATCCGCTATATCGGGAGCCTGTTGTCACCTCTGGCTCCTACAGGACGAGGTTTTATGTGCTCAGCTTTGTCCGTTCGCTTAGCACACGGACCCCCCCCCTTTTTTTTAGCCCGCCAAGCTAGTCAATAACAACTCACGCCGCAATACTTCTCGGATCTCGATGTATGGTTGCTTATAACAAAAGCAAGTATAGATGGTGCTATTTTGAAAAGTTAGCTCTGGAGCTTTGAAAAGATAATTTATTGTACGCACTTTGGTGTGGCGGTTTTGTATAAATACCCAGGCCGTTCCGCATTGGAGTCGAATTCAATACTATTGCCACCTCCAACTGGAATTCGTCTCCAGATTCAACAATTGACAGTCATTTTATGCGTCTTCCGACTCGATGCGTTTCATAATTTTGTGTGCGTACTTCCAGATTGGCCATCCTTGCGCTGTAGTGTGATGTTCGCTGGCATTGATATAGTCAAATAGGAGCTTTACGATAGCTGTCCTTATATCCTTAGAGAACATTTGCTCGTAAATTATTCTGTGGAGCTTAGAAACAGCTTTTTGTAGCAACTCTTTCCAACATTCGACTCCGATAAATCGACATTCTTCATGGTCGAGAAGAAGTCTAACCACTTCATGGCGACCAGATTCGACAGCCCTCAAAAGTGGCGGACTCTTCAACTCTTCGTCGGAAACGTGCGCGCCTTTCACAAGCAAGAATTGAACTTGGCTAATGTTATTCCTTCTGCACGGAATTGCGAGTGCTGAATCCCCTCTCCTATTTCTAGCATCGATTTTAGCACCATGGGCAACCAGAAAGTCAACTAATGGAAACTGAGAGTAGTCCGATACTACACAAGCTAGAATGAGGGGGGTACTTCCGTCCTTGCTAACGGCATTTACGTCAGCTCCGTTTGAGACTAGGAGCTGAGCCACTTCAAAGCGATCGGAATCGCAAGCTTGGTGAAGTGGTGTTTCATCAGTATACTGCTCCCGTATATCCACTGTAGCACCTTTCGAGAGGAGATACTGTGCGATTTCAAAGTCCCCATTTTTACAAGCAATTGAAAGTGCGCCCCCCAACATTTCGTCTTTGTGGTGAACGTAAACCCCGCTCTCTACAGCCAATTGAACGCGGGGAAAAATCCGAGAAGCGCTCGCAAAAGCTGTTACTGGGCGGCTGGTATCCCCTTGTAATAGTGATAGGGTTTGAGGTTCTTGTGAAGCTATAGCAAGCCTCAAAAAGCGAAAGTGACCAAACATTGCTCCCAAGAGAACATCTGTCCCTTTTACTTCGTGAATTTCTGGACCTTTTTCATCAGCTCTTTCATATCCTGGGGCTAGCCACAGCCTGCGGTGTAAAATTTGTTGTCCATCTATCTGGCGAAGCTCGCTTTTGAACAACGATAGATAAGCATCCCAAAACTTGTCGCCAATATCCCGCACTTGATCAAAGTCGTTTGCGTCAGGAAAGACTTGGCTACGAGCAAAATGATTGATCCAGTTGGCATAAGTGTACTCAAAAAATTCATGTTTCTCGCAGAGTTCGTCGTATAGGCTTGAGCCATGGAGGTTGAAGGACAAAAGATCTTCCTTTTTCCTCAAATCGATATTCATGAAGGTTTCTAGCGACAGATAAGCTATGCAGCTTTCCGCCATAGTTGCATGAGCAGCGGCCTCGCCGCCTCGGTCACAGAGCTTTGCCACGTACTCGCAGGGTTTTCTGTCATTGGCCTTTTTGTGTCGTGACCAGGCATGAGGAATTCCTTTGCAGTCTGGTGGATGAAAAACAAATTTCCATCATATTCAATTACGAAAAAGCCACATGTTTGAATGACCCAATCTCGAAACGCTCGTTCAGTCATGAGATCGAGCATCTCTTCTGATTCAGCGCCAATATTTTCCCGTACTTGGATAGCAATGTTTGCTTCTCGTAATGTAAGCGGACGCTTACTAGCGATGATGAGGTGAAGAAGAATCATTACTTCAGTCGCATCGTCTGGCTCGATTTTACTCAGGAGAGTTTCATAAGCCTCGGCCACCGTTTTGGGAAGCGTGCTGATCAATTTTGCCAAAGCGGTATTGGAATTTGTGGAGTTCTGTTCGAGTATCTTAAATATAAGATGTACCCAAAGGTATGTCCGTTGTTCTGGTGACTTCTGGAGAAGGTTTGAATGGATAAGGTCCCGTCGTCTAGGATCTTCTCCATAAAGCTGATTCAAGCGATGTCCCACGACGAGAGCAATCTCATCCTGTATCTGATCTAGTTCTTCTTTGGTCTCGCCAGAAAGATGTACAAAATTGCTCTTGAAATGTTTGAACTTTGATTTCACCTCGGGGTAGCCCCTAGTTGTTACGAGAAACTTCACTGGTGAAGGACCTCGAGCCCTCCGATCTGTGCCTACGGTCCTCTTATCCTCACTGTCCAAAAACTCGCCAATGCCTTCCACAAGTTGAGCCAAGCCATCGGAGCTACACTCATCTAAGGCATCAAGTACGCAGATGAGCTGCCCTGATTCCTTTCGAGTACATGCCATGAGAAAGAGATTCCATAAAGTTGACCAGCTGGACGTCAATTGTTCTCCTGCTACTCTGATATCTCGTTCCAAGTCCTCGACGAGAAAGTTTTTGTTTTTGAAGAGTTGATGCAATATCGCAGATAAGCAGTTCGTAATTTCCCTCTGTTCGGGTGTATCTTTGAAGAAGTAATAGCAAACCGTGGACCCTTTGGCACTTTCCGGAAGCTCCTTCTCAATCAAAAACTTTGCTAGTACTGATTTTCCACAACCAGGGTCTGCAGAAACGAGGAGAATGCTATTAGAATCATCAGTGAGCCACTGACGGAACTTTGTGTGGCTTCGGAACCACTCGCACGTGCCCTCGACTCTGTCTGGATTGAAACGCATTCTATCCTCGTATGGACTCGTGCTAAACCTAGCAATCAACTTGCTATCGATCTTTTTCTTCCGTTGTTTCTTTTTTTCTCCCTCCAGTAGCAGTAGCTTACTCGAATTCGAATCCAAATTTCGTGAGGATTGCGCCACTGACTGTAAGTTTTCAACAGTCAATTGTGTGTTATACTGACCCAAGTCGTGGTCCAAGTCAGTCTCCAAAGCCTTAAGATCGGCAAGCTGACTGCTCCAGTCGACGATGCTGAGCATCTCTTTGAAAACTGCAAGAACGGGCAGTTCTTCAAAGCATCGGCAGACAATTTTGACCTCGTACAGTAACAAACTCTTGTAAACGCTCAGTATTTTAGCCTCGAGTAGCTCACGAAACGTGGAGAAATCTTTGGCTGATCTCCAATTCTCTTGCAGAATAGTGTCAGTGAGGGCCATATACCATTTCATTTTTTCAATGACGTGGTTCAGTCCATCACTCATGGCTTTATTTTGAACTAATGCGCCGCCTAGTATCTGTATAGGATTGTTAGCCTGTTATTACGAAAATGATAATGCGTGATAGCATACCGGAAGTATCGTACAGATCCCAGACCCTGCAAATCAAAACCAAGTTAGCATCAGATTTTCCCTAGTCATAAGAGGGATCAGAGGAACTTGAAGATCAAGTCTTGTATGATTTTCCATCAAGATTCTTCTATTGGCACCTGGCATCTCAAACCCGGGCAACTGAAGAAGTCGCTAACTCACAAGCAAGAGCAGCCGCTGGAGGGCGATGACTGAACACCTGTACGTGGTGCCCTCTACGAACCTGGAATTGCAATATTATTCCAGAGCCTAGATTCAGTCGGCGATTCGTCGCATC